>JAUZSU010175899.1:0-12844 GCA_034780255.1 Parotocinclus maculicauda | reverse complement strand
CAGATTTAGTTTTAAACCAAAATGAAGGGACTGATCTTGTAGCTGGTTTTGATGTTAGGAATCAGTCAGAAATATTACGGGGTGGTTATACAGCATCAGCAGCTCCATCTCTTCCATGAGCTCCTTATTTTCTGTCTGATCTCCTTCCAGACGTCGTTTGCCGCTGTTTAAACTTTCCGTCTTTCATTAAACACCGTCCACGGCCGAACGGAGCTTCATTCATGGATCTGTTAAGCCCGACCGAGCTGCTCGTGATCTACAAACTCCGACTTTAACGATTCAGACTCATATAAGATTCACATTAAGAGCTTCAGGATCCTGTAATTTGGTTCTAACATCAGGTTCTCACTCTGTTGGCAGAATAGTGGATCTCAGAAATCAGACCCGATATATTTGCTGGATATAAATAACGTTCTGTTTAATATATTTAATCACGTCAATCGATATAGTTGGGTTTATTTTCTTTATAATAAACTGTTCTTGGGAAATTCAGTTCCTCGACTGTTCGGACTGAAGCCCCGAGTCTGAGGGTGATGTTTTAGCATCGGGGGAACCATAGAATGGACCCATTTTACCTCGTCCAGTGGTGATAAGTGGTGATATTTGAACATATAACAGTAAACTGTGATAATGAAACAGACTTTTTATCCAAAAAAGCACCACAGAGATAAAAAAAACAGAGAATAGAGAATCAAATCTGTTGCATTTTTGTGGCAGGAGACACAGTTTGGACCCAGCAAGTTTAGGGTGACAGAGGCAAGGAAAAAGTCCCAACAGGTACTGAACTAGAAACCATCTTCGTTCGAGTCGCATCGATGAAGAACATTTAAGCTTAAAGAAGTAGAACATGGTTTGGTGTAACCGAATAAGAAGCTCGATATTTAACTAAAGCTTTATCTTTGAGCAGATTGTGGCGTTGCCAGTTCTACAGAATAGCTGCGTGAAGGGGCGGGTGAACCTGCTCATGTTTTTAAAACTCCGGCTCCTGCAGCATTACAGACGTCCATGGCATCATCTGAGATCAATTATTTCCCCTATGATAGGGCAAACGCGCCACACGCAGGCCTTGAAAGGGGGTTTTAAAATCAAACTGATGCTTTTCTTATGTTTAAGCCTTTAATCTTGGTCGTGATTCATCATTTTGCCAAACCCAGTCTGGCTGAGTCCCTGAAACATATGTGTAAGTTCACACTGCCAGCGTGTAGAAACGGTTTTTGGGAGGAGGGGGGGCTCAGAAAAAGAAGGGAAGTGAGTAAAAAAGAAGAAGCAACTGCCTTAACAGAGAGTAGCTCTAAAAACGCTGACATGGCAACCCAGGACATTTTACAGTGACACGATTAAACCTAGAATAGAATAGAAAGGCTGGGTCCTTAGATTTCATTTATTTGGCAACGTAGTAGTGGCTGATGACACGAAGGTGAAAAGGTGAAATGTAATATGTGTGGAAACTTGATTTGTTATATAGGAACTAAGAATGACGAACAAACAGCGATGAACCTGCGATCCAAAAGGGATGTTCAATTCAAATTCAATTCAAATTGATTTCTATAGCGTTTTTTATTTATAACGGATAATTTTTTTATATGAGCTTAAAAGGCAAATCCCAAAATTGACAGTGGCAAGGAAAATCCCTGAAAGTAGAAGGAAGAAACCTTGGCAGGAACCAAGACTCAAAAAGGGACCCGACCTCCATGGGTGGCCTAATAAATCTAATTATTATGACTATTATGATTAGGAACATTGATACGTAGTGATTTAGCTTGATAGACCTAACAGTGGCACCTTGGCAGGACCTTAATCCCTGCCCTGGACCTGGACCTGGACCTGGACCTTAATCACTCTGTACTACAGTTCCAGAACCAGTTTTGTAAGAATTGTAAGAAGAGAGAAAGTTAGGACATTATGAAAATGCACATTAAAAGACACCTTATATTTTATTTTGATTACTATATTATTGCTGACAGGATGAACCAAGATATATATTTGGGAAAAATCATTTTCTTAAACATTTAAGTGATAAACCGGAGATCCTCCGATCATTTTTACTCCTCAAAGACTCTTTTGTACCAAATCATGACTACAAATCATTATGAATCCCCCTCATTATTAGCCCTAAAGTGCCCCGTCTCAACCTTTTTGGAATGTTTTGCAGGCCTGAAATGCAGGAGAAATGCAGTCTGAAATGAAATGAAAGGTTCTTCAGGAGGTTTGGTAGGTTCTTTACGGCCATATGATTAGTTTTTAACTGATTTTGAAGTAATTAACAAAAAGTGGCAACCCCGGATGCGGCAACAAACTACAAACCCCGAAACCACACAGCTAAAAAATGATAAGAAAATAAAGGTGTGTGTCATAAAATCTGGAGGTTTTTTTCAACAGGAATCAAAGATTGGAATTGATAAAATACTAAGAATCAAAAATCACAAGTGAAATGGATCTAATCAGACAATACCCAGCCCTCTGTGTTACTCTGTAGTACTCTGTATTACTCTGTATTAGTATTATTTACCTTTAGTAGCAGACGTAGCTAAGCTTCACGCTGCAGTCTTTGTTCCTCCAAATGCCTGCGGTGATGTTGCGAGCTCCACAGTGCTGGGGCATGGCAGGGCATGAGGGCAAGTTAATACTGCTCTCCAACGGTTCCCTGTTCAACCAGAACCATTTTCCGTCCAAGAAACGCAAACCTGACCAAAATATGGGGTTCTGGGTTCCAGCAGCCAAGGTTTCTGCCACATCGAGCTCAGTTTGGGACGTCAGGCAAGCCAAATTCTTGGATCTGCTCCTGCAGTCCTGAAGAGCGTCCGCCCAGGTCTTGTTTTCCTTCACCAAGATCATGGTCTTATAGCAAAAGAAGGTCAGAGAAACGAAACAGTCCTGGTCGTTCCAGCCCAGTGGTCCTGCATTGGCACAACATTCGGTAAAACCATTAGTAGGCTGGCCACTGTACCACTTAAAGAAAGATGCAGAGTTTCCGTCAGTCCATCTCCAGCTGGATAAATATAGGAACGTTCTGGCCAGACCGATCCACCCGTATTCCGAGGTCCCTGCTACGAGATTTATAAGTCTTTGGTTCTCTTCATCAGTGGTGACGACAGCCAGATCTTCATAGTGTTGTCTACAGTAATTACGGGCGTTTCCCCAGTTCATCGGGGTCGTGACGTGAAAATAAACTTTTGTCTGACCTACGGCCATCTCAAAGTGTGCCATCAGGAGGGAGATCAAAGCAAACGAGATCATCTCTGCTCTGAACTTCTTCTGAGAGTTGATCTTCACCAGCTCAGCTCTCCAAGTGCGCAGTCACCCGCTTTAATACCCATGCAAATCCGGGTAACCAATGCAAATCTCCAGAATAACACTCGGGTTTCTCGGTTTCTGCATAAGGCCAGACTTTTTTAATTACTTGTTTCTTAGATGTTTCTACTTAAGAATCTACTGAGGAGGAAGGAAAAAATACAAATAAATCTTTATTTTTCAGCTCTTTTCAATTTCTCGAGGACTATGTGGAATCAATACAAGGAAGGAGGAAGATATCAAAATAAATTTTGAATTAAAAATGAAATTTTATTTAACCTACAATTAAATTAAAGTGAATCTGGAAAAAAATTTAATGAACAGAAGAAAACCGTTGACTCTCCACCGGAGGGCGGAAAAAGCAAAAATTTATATTTATATATATTAATTTCAACCATTGGTGCTGCGGCGGATCCGAGAAATACCCCAAAAAATTTAGGGTTTTTTTTGTATTCTTCAAATATGATCGTCGGCGGATCAGCGAAACAAGCAATAAAAAAAGTCTGGCCCAATATATGGAACATTATTATTAGCAGTTTTTTATCAATTTATTTATTCTCATTCCCCTGCATGACAGGTGAGATTGGCGACTGGAGGAACCATTTCAGTGAGGCTCAGAGTAAGCAGATGGATGAGATCTTTGAGAAGAAACTATCGGGGACCAAACTGGGAGCCAAGCTGAAGTATAACCTGTACTGTACATAGAGAAATATCGAAATCCTCGACTGAAGGAAAGCTGTGAAAACGATCAGAGCTTCTATCTCTGAACCTTTTTTAAAGTAATACAACATAGCATTTATACTAAAAACATTATTTTTTTAAAATAACCTTAAGTCAAGATGTAATCTGAATGTTGATAACATGTAAATAAACGTGTTTCCACTAGATGGCGCAACGACTCACACCATCTCATTGCTAGACGGCAAATATTCTGCTCAATTGACATTGTCTGTCCCGGAATAGCACACAAATACAGAGCCAAGAATCATAAAAACACGTCACAATGGATCGGCTTCCTCTTTCTGTCTGTATTCTCAATAGCCTGCTCTTGAGTCTAATGAGGTTTAATCAGCACAGGGTCCCTGCAGGGCCGAGCCAATTGACAAGACCAGGGCCACAACAGGAACAGGAGATAGAAATCATTACTAATTTTTTCTCATTATTTAGGAAACAGAAACGCAGAACTTTTATACAGGATGGATCAGGTCATAGGGACAGCACGAATGTAATTACATTTACCAAACACAAACAGACCTTTTATAAATATGCACTTCAGACCTCGTCCAATAAGAATGTAACTCAAGCAAAGGGATGAATCAGAGAAATTCACTTGAATATTTGCTGCTTTTCCTAAACATTGCAAGAAACAAAACGTATTAACGACTGTAATGCAAATGAAGCATAATATTTTATGTTTAACCGTTTGGGAACCTTTCAGTTGATCCTGATTGGGTAAGGATTAGAACGGATACGTGTTAGTAAAGACAGGGGTGCTGTCTGGGGTTGGGGCAGTATTGGGGAGGATTGAGATATGATAAGGTAAGAAGTTTTATGGGTTAGGACAAAACTAAGGGCCTGTGACTGGCAGGGGACCTACAAATTAATTCGAATATTTATTTTTTAGGGTGCCCAGTGTAATATGGGGACCGTGGCAGCCTAGTGGTTAAGGCACTAGACTCTGGACCTGAAGGTCCTGCGTTCAAATCCCACCTCTGCCAAGCTGCCACAGTTGGGTCCATAACCAAGACCCTTAACCCACCATTGCTTGAATTGTAAGTTGCTCTGGATAAGGGCGTCTGCTAAATTCCATAAATGTAAATGTAATATCTTTTCATGGGGTCCAAAATCCCTGGTTGACCCAACCCCGTTGTTGGTTTACTATTAGTTTGTTCTTGCATGGGTTTTAAAAGAAAACATATTACAGTGCCACAGTGAATAGACAGCTCCTGCATCCTGGTTTGGTCCCATGCTTTTTCCTGGTCAGGGTCATAAGGGCTCTGGGGCCTTTTCTTGGAGATCACATGGAGCAGACATAAGCATGCCCTGGACAAGCTGCCATTTTATCAAAGGCAGGCAGTGATGTTAATAGAAATACTAGGACGTTCAAGCTACTCTGTGGTTGAGGGGTAAGAGCCAGATGAACTGCTAGAAACAGAGTTAATGAGAAGATGGTTTTAAACTCTGGGTTCAGCTGGCAACATAAAGGTCAAGTGGTATGGTTACAGAACGTCATGACAGATGCTTTGCTTCTAGAACATTACAGTGATGTTTGGATGCGACGCCTAACGTAGGATAAAGCATTTCCAAAATCACTAAGATAAATGCTGTACACTGAGAAAACAAGTAAATATGAAGGTGTGTTTAATTTGGCAGGTTAGTTTTTAAAAGAATCTGCTACAAATATGTATTATTCAAGGAGAAAGCAGTCAAGTAGGTTTGGATAATTAGCTTTTACTAATAAAAAAGGCGGCTATTTCAAGTGGGCGAGCTTCTCTAATTATTCATCCATTTTACATGAAGAATGCAGGCCACTTACCGCGCCCCTCTCACAAATGAAGATCCTGACTCATCAGTGGTGATGGCTTTGAGCTGATTTATTAATGAATCCGCTGCACGCTGTGTCACGTTGAGGTCAGGGTCTCGATCTTTTTTAACAAAAAGAAAACACATATTGATTCTCCCGGATCTCAGAGGGTTGGTAATTAAATCAACACTTACAATATTGGTTTATGACATGTTTCGTTCCTATTCAAACCAGCAACCCATCCTGGCAACCATTATTCTTTTCAAATCATTAAACCCGTTATTTTGGCAACCATCATCCTTACAAAAAACAGTATCCCCTACTGGTGACCATCACACTCATCAAATAATTAAACCCACCATTCTGGTGACCATCATCTCAAACCAGTATCCCCTGCTGGTGACCATCACACTCATCAAATAGTTAAACCTGCCATTCTGTTGACCATCATCCTTACCAAATCAGTATCTCCTACTGGTGACCATCACACTCATCAAAGAATTAAACCCACCATTCTGCTGACCATCATCCTTAACAAACCAGTATCCCTTACTGGTGACATAACACTTATAATATCATTAAATTTACCATTTTGGTTGACCATCATTCTTACCAAACCAGTATCCCCTACTGGTGACCATCACACTCCTCAAATCATTAAACTTACCATTTTGGTGACCATCATGCTTACCAAACCAGTATCCCCTACTGGTGACCATCACACTCATCAAATAATGATACCCACCATTCTGTTGACCATCATCCTTTCCAAACCAGTATCCCCTACTGGTGACATAACACTTATCAAATCATTAAACCCACCCTTCTGGTGACCATCATGCTTACCAAACCAGTATCCCCTACTGGGGACTATCACACTCCTAAAATCATTAAACCCATCATTTTGGTGACCATCATACCAAACCAGCATCCCATACTGGTGACCATTACACTTGACACTTGACTATGGCAATCATAATGCTTGAGACATGTCCTGCATGTCCTCTATCTCAACTTCCTCTACTATTAGTAACCACCATACCCAGCAAAGCAACAACCCATAATAGAGACCATCCACTCTGGTGACCAGCATACCAGTGTCAAGAACGCGGGCTGTGCTGGTTTTGGTTGCACGCTCATTTGTTCACTGAAGAGATGAGTTAAATTGAAGGATCTAAGATGATGTCACATTTAGACATGCACATTTATCACACCCTTGACATTTTTGTAATCGCTCCCAACTGAGCAACATATCAAAGTTTTGGAAAAGCCATTTCACCAGGTTATTGATGGTGCAATAGACAATGTCATTTGTCCTGCCCTTTCCATCACTAATTCACGCTGGATTAGGATTGAGCTTTGCTCTTTCTGTTTCTGGCATCTGCTCATTCTTACACCACTTACAGGAAACACTGACCAGGCCATGCTTCAGGCATCAATACAGCTCATACATACATTCATTTTCTTTTCCGCTTAATACTGATCAGGTCGCAGGAAAGCCAGTTTTTTACCAGGTGTAAGCACCGGGCACAAGACAGGAACAACCCTAGACAGGGCGCCAATCATACACACAGTCACACACTAAGGGAAATGTATGGATGTCATGTGGTTACATGTATTTGCTAAAAAGTAAGCCCTGTTATTCATAGAAAGAGTAACAGGACTGGGAAACAGCAACAGGGTAAAGCTTGTAAAAATAAAAAAGTAAGTTGCATGAGGCTGATCAATACTTATTATAAGTAGCTGAATATGTGTGTTAAATTCGATGTGGAAAAACTATGAAAATTGAAGTTACATTTTTATGGGTTACAACAAGCTAATGACACCCATTCAGGTGATATGATGTGCTAGAAAACATATCTTAAGTCTGTTTTGCTATGTAAAGGAACGAATCATAGCAGAGTTTACATTAAGACAATGGAAAGATGATCTTATGTTTCATACACAAGGAACCACAATGACTATTTGTCAGTTTGAAATGTGTGTGGCACTATACATTACATTCATGTCAGACTTTATTTACAATTGGTATGGCTACTCTTTTGTACATTTTTTTGTATACACATATGGTATGGTTGCACCATCTGACATATTTTGGACAAGTCTTGATGGTGTCTCCAGTCTTGGCAAAGGGATCAACAGATCATAATTGGTTCCTACATGGATGCACTTACTGGGGTTTGATCCAGCTGCTGCCATGCTTTGTCATGGTCGAAGTGGTGGATAGAACTGCAGGAAGAAAGTTTGTTTACAAAGCCAGACTATATTATAGAAAATGAAATCTAAAACCTGGGAAACTGGAAAATGGGACAGTAACGGGTCTAGGGGGTGCCAGCTGGGGTCAGTGCTCCTGTTACAACAAGCTTACAAAACCTGGGAATACACAAAGAGAACGGAGGAACACGCACAATGCAAAGAGCAATCACAACAAGACAATTTTTTCTACGATACAATCAGAGACATTTGTGTAGATGATCAGTTTATCGGTGTGACAATGACAAAATAGTCTTGTACCTAGAGCTATGCAAGTAAAACAAATAAAAGCAGGCATAAATTACATTTATGACATGAATTGCCTGACCTTCATATAAACAATGTTTAAGTACACAGGGTCTAGGCTCACCGGCATCTTTACTTATGCCACAAAACCAGACTCGTATCAGCAATCTGGATAGGCAGCCTATTTCCCCCTCCTGCTTCCCTCTCCATTAGTCCCACAGCACTGGTCACAGGAAATGATCAGAGTCTGGTAGGAACAGACACACAGACCACCGTTTGCTCAGGCGTGCCTGTATCGCTGCTGCGCTCCATCAGCGATGTCACACATGCCTACACAGGTCCAGTCATACAGCCATGTTCCCATGTAGTTTAAAGCTATGTGCAGGTACAGCCCAGGCATGAAGTCTGTCATTTTCATTCAGTCGTTTAGGAGACACCCCAACGGTGGAAGCTTGGGAGAGTTGGGAGTTTAACCCTGGACTCTCTGGACCACCCTCAAATTTATTCAATCAATAGGTGTCAATCCATCTCACAGAGGTACCAAAGCAGACACAGGGAGTACATGCAAACTCCACACAGTGGCCTGGTTCATAATTGAACTAACCACCGCACCGCCAAACTTCTAATTGATATACATTTATGTCATTTAGCAGACGGCCTTATCCACAGCGACCTACAATTGATACAGTCTTCCAAGAGCCTGGCTAGGGGGCCCAACTGTGGTAGCTTAGCAGAAGAGGGATTTGAACCCTGTACTTTCTGATCCATAGTGCAGTATCAATAGGTAACTAATATAGTTAACTAATGTATACTAATCCTGTCTCACTTGTTGATGCACAGTGGCCAACTGTGGACTGGCGTAGGGGCCAGCTGTAGTAGCTAAGCAGAGGTGGGATTTGAACCCTGTACCTTCCAGTCCTAAGTCCAGCACCTTAACTCCTAGGCCACCACAGTCCCAGAGATGAGTTGTGAGTATGAATACCTTACTATGGAATAGCACCCAGTTGAGGGTTTACACCTGTAAGGGTTCACATGCAACCCAGTGCTGATAAGGCTAATTAAAAGACAGACAGTTAATTAATAGTGTGCTATTTTATAAATACATATGTACCACACTTTTGTATGTGTTTCCTAATGGTCATGACCAACATGTTTGAAAAGAATGACACACCTGCATGGCGCTCCCCATCAGGATTTTGCTAGGGGTTTCTGACATGGCTTACTCACTGACCTGAACGTCCAGCAGATGCAAATGTGAGGTCAAATCCGATTATTGGACATGCAGAATGCTATAATCTGATTGACCCCGTGAGCCAATGCGCATTGGGAGTTGGAGATGCGCGTAGGCAACTTGTAATGATGAAACACGATGCCTGTAATGACCATGACACGACTCCCTGCCCGCCATAACTTTATGAATCTAATCAGATGATGAATGTGTGTTCTGTAACATCTGAAACCTGACGAATGAAAACAAATGGGCTAAAAAGATAACCCATACATCATGGAACGTGCCAACGGAAGATTTTCAAGAGCACATCTGATGATCTGGGTTCAAAATGTGAGGCTACATTTGAATAAAGGAATGTTTGCTGATGTAGTGAGACAGAAGTAGTGCAAGAGGACCGAAATATGGCCAAATACTTTTTGAAGAGGGAATTTTAGTTCAGGTTGCTCTTCTGTCTTCTGGGTGTACTTGAAAATCATTGAAACCTCATCATTGTTGGCATTCCTACATACCATTCACTGATATGATGACCCAATGCTGCAGAACTATAGTAGAAATGAGATTATCTCTGACATTTTAAGTTTATTCAGTAGGACGGCATAAGCAGAACATTTCTATATCCTTTTCTGTAAAAAAACAGCTCTTTTCCACAGACTATCACAATCAAGTATACTGTATATACATTCCATGGGTTTTGAGCACACTGTGACTACAGCAAAACTTTTCATTCAAAGTTGTATCCTGTTTTGTAGGTATTTAGGTAAAATTTAAAATAATAATAATAAAAACAACAACAACAACAACAACAACAACAACAACAATAATAATAATAATAATAATACATTTTTATAGTTGTATTTTTCTTCATCTTATTATTATTATTTAAAAACATAACAACAACAACAACAACAATAATACAAATAATTACAACAATTCCATGACCCTAATAAGGACAGGCAGGGATTAAATAATAGTAATAATAATAATAATAATAATAATAATAATAATAATAATTATTGCTTATGTTAATACTACTACTACTACTGCTACTAATAATAATAATAATAATAATAATAATAATAATAATAATAATAATAATAAATTATTATTATTATTATTATTATTATTATTATAATAACAAAACTAATATAATCACAATATTTTAAAAATAATAAATAATTTTATATTAAATCTAACAGTTAACGGGCTGGGATGGCTGCAAAAAAAGTGAACAATTAAAGAAGTCATTAGTCTATATTCTTGAAATTACTTTAGAAAGCTATGACTGCGTTTTTAGCCCACACAGTTTGGATAAAAAGTGAGTCAGAAAGAAGCTCAGCATCTCTCGAGCAAATGGGATTTGATCACGTGGTTTGTAGGTCCAGACCACCACCCATTATAAGCGCTCAATCCTTCAGAGACCATCATGACGCAGGAGGAGATCAGAGACCGGGGGAAAGTCAAATGATCGGCTCTATATAATCAGACGGTCTGAGCAGATCCACTGAGAAGAAGATCAAACTCAACAGAAGTCAGAAACAGAGGGGGAAACGGTTTATTTTTTAAAGTTCATTGTTAGTTTTAGAACGGATAACAGACTGGCATCAACGACAGGTAATTCGGATTATTTTATTGCTTACTTTTTTAATCGTGTTTCAGGATGTGCATCATTGTCGCTTTCTGGAGTATCAGGTATCTGCAAATATCTCAATTTTACCGGACATTTATTCATTTCAAAGATAAATTTACCGTAAACTTTACAGTATCTGATTTGGTCATTTATTTACATAGTGTCCTGGGCAGGGTTTGGGCAGGTTTGGGCGGGTCTGGAGCCTGTCCAGGAGGCAGGATAAGATTCTTAATGGAATTGAATTCGTCCATCACAGGACACCATAACTTACACTACACAACATGTTTTGTGGAAACATACAGACATGGGAAGAACATACCAAACTACAGACAGAGAATAACCAGAAACTAGGTTGAAATATTGGATGCTGGATAAATCGACAGATATTAGATCATATGTGAGTTAATACACTTGTTAACAATTCAGTTTTGTACCCAAAAGAGGATAAAAGATTTATTTGGAATTGAACTTAATCCACAGAATGTGGGAGCAAACCAAAATGTCCCACACGTTGGAAAATTTGTTCTTTAATTTTAGATGCTCACAGCACTTCAGCATTTTTACCACTAAACCCAGCATCATATATTGTTGCAATAGTTATTAATATTAATATGAACATATGAACATTAATATATTAACAATCAATACTTATTTCTCAAAATTTATATTCACATATTAATATGAATCCCATGTGATGGGCTGACGACCCCTTTGTTTAGAAAACTGGACCTAAATCTGAGTGTTGGTCATTACCAAAAATACAGTACTATGCAAAAGTTTTAGGTCACCATTTGTTGTTTAGAGCTTTAAAATATCTTTTCTTTTGCCTTTTTTGCCTTCTGAAAAGACCATTCAGTCAATTTGGCATTGATTTTTGTTTGTTTGTTTGTTTTCTAACCCTGCATACACGTTTCCTGTTGTTTCTGGATATATTCTAATAATAAGGCAGAGAAATTTGGATATATAGTCATTATACTAAAACAACAGTATCTAATTTAAAGGTGGAATAAGACTTTTGCACTGTATTTTACCACACAGATAAGTTCACGCACCCTCACACTTTCCCAACATTAAGCAAATCAGACAAATCCAGTCAGATACTGACCATTTTCCTGTTGACGCCAATATGAATTGATTGATATATTCTCTATGTTCCACACTGCAAATCTGACATTTTAACTCCACGTTAAGGACGACACTTTTCTTTGTTAGATATGAAGATGACCATGAGATCTCTGAGCAGTTTCCAGATGTTCTTCCTGGCTTTGTGCAGTATGCTCTGCTGCAGGACTGTTTCAGCTCTCCCAGCTATCAGCGCATACTCGGCCATCAGGTAACCTAATCCACTTACCACCATGTGAAAATCGCAGCTCACTCATTAGATAACATCATGCTTTAGGAAAATGAGTCACGGTGACGTTCTGCTCTGCTAGGTCAGGTGGTCTGAACGGAGCGAGCGACAGCACCTGGCCGAACGAGTCGTCGCAGGATTTGGAAATGTACAAGATTCTGTTTGAAATGGCCAACACAGTGGAAAGGTAGAGAGATTACAAAGACAGGACTGTGGTGACATGGTTAAAGGCCCGGGCGGTAGTAGGGAGGTTCAGGGTTCACATTCCAGTGGTTCCAAACTGCCATTTTTGGGTCTTTAACACACAAATTACTTCAATTG
>JAUZSU010175889.1:0-12846 GCA_034780255.1 Parotocinclus maculicauda | reverse complement strand
TAATGTCCCGGGGCTTATAGTGCCGACGGACATGTACGGGGGAAACCCCTGAGGTATCTAGTATTTTAGGGACACATTGAGGGTTTCCGTTACGTACTCGTGCGCTCCTCGCACACTTGAGCTCATGCTTTCTCTGTCCTTGGCTCCTATTGAGTCTCACTCCCGCCGGCTGTGCTCTCCCATTGAGACTTATTCACGCTCGTGCTATACGCGCGCCCGAGCTCTCACTCGCCCTCTGGCGTTTCGGAATCCCTCAGCGCCTCGCGATTTGGGAGACGTCCCAAATCAGCTCGGTATTGTGCTCTCTGCACGTCTGCCCCGTTTTGGCGCTTTGGCGCCTTTTTCGCGATCAGTTCGCGCGTTGCCCCCACTTCCTTTTAGTTTTTCCTGTTCTGGAGCTTTTCGCTCCGCCCTTTCCCCCCTTTTAGTTATGTCTATATTATTTCCCCATTCTTATTATACGTCGTGGGGTTCCCTGGTCCCCGCATACTTGGGTCCTATCGCAAACCATAACAATCATTACATAAACTGGTTCACATTCGCTTGTTAAGTCTTTGTTTCATCTAGATGACACTGTGTTGTTAATAATATTGTATATCAATGCATTTTAATGCTTCGGGCAAACAAAAGAACCAGTAACAGTCAAATGTACGTTTTGTAATTTTTCATAAATTAAAAATGAAGTGACATTTGGGATGTTGTGTAGGTGGTAGCATTGCACTTGTGTTTTCTGGCAATTCTCTGATTCATTTATGTATCGCTCACTCACAGTTTTATTGTACAAAAACCCCTTCTTATATACATTACAGAGACAAGGCAATGGGACAATGGTAACGTTTGGTTAACCACCATTTTAGTCACTATCCTTCTTCTTAGAACATTATGTGGTCGTTAAACAGTGCATACCTAAACTTAGTGATTTCAGATGAATCAAACAATACCATGCACACCTGCAATATTCCTTTAAAAACAAGTGTTTTAAAACTATCTAACATATGACTCAGAACTAGTGGTCATGTCTAATGTTTCAGTGTGGTTAACCTGCATTTGGCTAAGCCTCATTAAGATACAATTCAGATACACCATGCATAATTAACCATAATTGTTTGAGAGAATCACCTGTGGATTTTTATTGTCAGCCCTACATTGATGATCAGATCGAGAACCTCCTATCGTTGTTGACATTTCAGATTAAAACTACTTTTGAAGAGTCGGAAGCTGTCAGCGTTGTAGCCTCCGATGTAACATGTTATACTAACAATCAGGTATGAATGATGCTTTGCCATTGTAACGTACAAAGCGAATAAAGTAAAAATAACAGACAATTTCCAAATGAGATTTGAATAGGGGATCATCTCGGGTTGGTTTAATAATGAATGTTAAATTTGGTTCTAAGGAGACAGAGAGCCATTTGTGAAGACATTTCTATCCAACTGAGCTCTGCTACGGTTTGACTAGTGTCTTATGAAGATGGCTGGTCATATCTATCTACAACATGAGCGTCTGAGTTGGTTTTCCCACTGTTCTGCATTATTAAATCAATTCCACAAGCCCCTCATCATGAGCCATGGCATTAAGCACATGTAGGCACCTGCAGCGTTGTGAAGCGCAGTCAGTCACGTAATGACTGTCATTATCGAGAGGCATATGTAAAAATACAGCTTCTCAACGACAATCTCTGTTATTAGCTGTCATCGCAGTAGTGAATCTATGTTCGAATAAGAGGCAATAACCATGTGGGAAAGTGATAGCACTCTCAGGGGAAGGTGGGTTCCGGAGGGGGGCCATTGGCAGAAACGGTGGGAGGGTGAAAAATAGTCGTGGCGACCGAATGCAGATATTACGCCGTCCGAGTGTCACCCCGCTATTCGTCAATGTCTAGAGCCCGCTCCCTCATTAAGTGGCCACTGGCAGGCCGTGACTTAATTTCCTTAAGACCAGACGCCTGATTCAATTGAGCCAGCACAGCAGAAAGGAGGGGCGTTGAGAGCCGGAGATGAATGATCACGTGCCCATGCCATGACGCAGCTAGCGCTTCGCTCTATTAAATGTTGTGGGCATAATTTCCCGATGGGTGATTCATGACTGGCGACCCTGGCTTCCCCTCGGGCTGAGGTAGAGTTAGCACCGTTAACTCCGCTCACCCGCTGCTCCTCTCATCTCCAGGCTCATTCTGTAGCATTCAGCCTGTCTCTGTGGGGATGGATGAGGGATGCTTGCTGAGAAGCGAGGTGATCCATTCTCTCACAGAGTCCATGGAGAGTTCTTGAAATCGAGCTGCCATTGCTGTCCACACACTCTCTGTAACATGGACATAACACAACACTGAAGCCTACACTGCTTATGAAGACATTTCTATCACATCTAACACAGCACTCAATTCAGACATGAATTGTTCTTTAGAATACAAAATACATGCATGAAACCAGAAGTTGTAATCAATAGAATTAATATTTTTAGGTATCTGTAATTAACTTCTTTAACTTAATATTTTGTTACTTTTACTTACTACATTTCAAACAAAAAATCTGTACATTTTACTACATTTTCTGAACAGGCTCATCACTTTTGCTTTTACATAAATCTGTTATGCATTTATTTTTTTTTCTTATTTATTTTTTTCTTCTTTCAGGTACCTAACAAAGTGTCAAAAGGAATCCTAGGGTTATCCTTGATGCACAGCAATGTGTGTGAAGATGCACATGCAAAAAAACGCCTGTTCATCAAAAATGCAGTGATAATTTCGACTTAGTATTTTGTATATTTTGTCTGAAAATTATTTTAGTTTTTATTTATGTTTTAATATTTCTTTGCTGTGTTTAGCTAATTTTTACAGATAATTTATGTAATTGTGACATCCTTAGAAAGGCTTTTAAATTAATAATTTACCATTTTTAGTAGCATGTACTTTTATACTTCTACTTCAGTACAATATACAGACCATGAGTCAGCAAGCGATTTTTATTTGATTTCTCTTACTGACTGTAGAGATTAATATGTTTCATCTGGCAACAATACTTTTAACCTTTACTGAGGAAGTAAGTACAGAAGTAGAGAAGCTTCTCATTTCTTAATCGTCCATGTCTAAAGCCATATCTCGTAGCCGTAGATATTACAGTGTTTCAGAAAGGAAAATTACTGGCCTGCACAAATGACCGGATTAATAACTGCCCATTATTACAATTTGGAAGGTTAATGATGAATGGTCAACTAGACAGAAGAAATAATATTGGAAATTGGAGATCTATAAGCGGATTATTCACTGGATTACATTTATGGATACATTTAAGGCATTTGGCAGATGCCTTTATCCAGACTTACAACTGATACAGCTTTACAATTCAAGTAAGTCTTGATTAAGGACTCAACTGTGGCAGCTTGGCAGAGGTGGGATTTGAACTCTGGACCATCAGGTACAGAGTCCAGTACCATAAACGCTAGGCTACCACAGTCATCGAATATTCAGCTGAATTAATTACTGAGTAGTTGCTCTTTTTCGGACCGTTCTCTGTAAATCCTAGAAATTCCTATGTGTGAAAATCCCAGAAGATCAGAAGTTTCTGAAATATTCAGACCAGCCCATATAGCACCAACAACCGTGCCACATTCAACCATGCCACCATGCCAAGGCATTTAAATCACCTTTCTTCCCCATTTTGATGCTTGGTTTAAGCTTCAGCCGCCCGTCTTAACCTTACCTACATGACTAAATTTCATTTTTATTATAATACAATTTGCATCTCTAAAGCAGTGAGGTGACAATGTTCTACCTTGACTAATTACACAGAGATCCTGTGACCCTGATGATGATACTGCGTGGAAAGTTTGATCAATATAAACCTGCCCTGAATTTGCCAAACATGGCAATTCTGACCAACTCTACCTGTCAAACATAAACCAAAGCAGAATCAGAGAATAACCCAAACAACTCTGATTGTGCTTGTAATTGTTCCGTTGCGGCTTTTATCTGTATGTTAGAAGCTTATTTGACACCAGATGAAAACAATCTATACAAAGGCGCAGCTGTTCATTTATTTATGCCTTTCTGGGCTTTTGTTGTTGCTGGTGGTGGATTTTTCAGTAAGCATCATCTGAATTATCTCAAAAGTTATCCTTTGTGAAGTTTGGAAATGATGTCCCTAGTCAAATGTGAATGCAACATGACTGCAATATACAGAAGCAGGGCTCTGGAAACCTCAAAGATTTTTTTTGGGCAAGTCAGGGGCTCACAAGCTCCTCTTACAAGAAACTTCACTCTGAAATCATGAATTGATATACCTAATAGCAGTTGATATAGTAAAAAAAAAGTTTGTGAACACTTTCCATTTTCTCTTGATTTCTTTTCAACGTATTTCAGTTAAGGTTTCGATTTTTTTATATTTTATTTTTTTTTAAACCATTCTGTTGTAGATTTAGGAATGTTTTACACATCATTTTCATCATTCAAATTCTCAAATCCAGTCACATATATTTATTATAGCACTTTTTTTTTTTACAATAGAACAGTGTCTCAAAGCAGCTTTATAATTATCTAGGCCCACAATTCCGACTAGGGAAGCCTATGTAGACAGTGACAAGGAAAAATTCTTTACATTTGATGTTGAGGGAACCTTTGGTATGATTAAGACTCAAAATGGGACCCAGCCATCTTGAGTAGCCTAGATGATTTACTTAAGAATTATTAATTATTATTTAATAAAAATAATCTAACTAATAATAATGTTAAATAATACATCAAATGCATAGAAGCTAAATGGAATAAATATACATATAGAACCAATACTTAAAAATCAAGAAATGGTTGCATAACCATAATTGTTTAAAAAAGAGACAATTTATTGTTATTATTATTATTATTATTATTATTATTATTATTATAATTATTGTTGTTGTTGTTATTAATAAAATAATAACAACAATAATAATAATTGTGACCAAATCAAAGCCGGGAGAAAACAAATCGCACGTTATGATGTTAAAAAAACATAGGATTTCTTTGAAATGTAAAGTGCATTATAAATAAAATTGTATTATTATTATATTATATGATTGGGGTGAACAATTTACTCCCCTCCAATCTCCTAAAATTGTCCAAAAATATATACGCAAATCCAATAAAACTATTCCATTTATGCTATGAGAAGTTGGATTTATGACCTTTTTTTGTTACTCATACGTACACCTACACACAAATTATACTCCATTCCTTGAACGACAATCACTAATATGAAGCGATCAAACAGGAGAGGGAACACACAAACACACGTACTCTACACACACACATACACACTCAGTTTTTGAAGAGCTTGATGAGCCTCACGTTTGGGTGGGTTCTTGGCGCTCACTCAAACAGCTGACTACCACAAGGGGCGGAGTGTGTCTCTTCTGCCTTAGCATACACCTGTATATCACTCAGGCACCCGTCGTGTCCCAAAAAGATGCACATTAGCCATTCTAGCAGTGGTGACAGGTTCCTGTGTAATTTGGGAATACTGTGTTGTGAAATGTGGGTCGCTCATGCAGTTTGGGTCTCATTTTCAGTCGTTTGAACCAGTGCTCGATGGTGTAGCGATTGTTCTATTTATGCAGACTTTTATCCGATATGCTTTACAACACAAAAATCTGGAATGCAAATGTTGTACGTATAAACTAGAGCGTTATGCTTCTCATAACCAGGCTCGTACTGCATTCCTTGATAACAGCAGTAGAAACCGCATAATAAAGGTGTTCATATTGTAACGTGGGGGCATCCGTGGTCTAGGACACATGTGAAAGGGACACTTTTTTCCAACTTAAATTGTAAAAAACTTGATGTTACAACTAAGATTATATTGAACTTGAATATGTAATTAATTATGAAGTACTATCTAAGTAATTCAGATTTTTTATTAATGATGTTACAGTAATGACAGTTTTCACTTTTTTGAAAAAAAAGATGTTAGGTCATGGAATTGCAAACAGTAGTCGACAGCCAGTACAATATGCATTTTATTTAAATATAAATAATCTGAAACTGGGCAACACAGTGGCTCGGTGGGTAGCACCGCTGCCCCACAGCAAGAAGTCGAGTCTGCATGTCTTCCCCATGTCTATGTGGGTTTACTCTGGGTACTCCAGTTTCCTCTGGGTACTCCAGTTTCCTCCCACAGTCCAAAGACATGCATGTAATGTTAATTTGTGTCTCCAAACTGGCCCTTAGAGAATGATTGTGTTTGTGACCCCTACGATGGATTGGGAACATCTAGGGATGTTCCTACCCTTGTGCCCAGAGTTGCCAGGGGAACACAGGCTGGACTCACGACCCAGTGTGGACAATAGATGGATGGATAATCTGAAATTTCTATTATATGGTATTGTATTTGCATTTTCCAGATTTGTTTTTGTGTAAAATGCTGCCATAATGCCAAAAATAACAATTACAGTAAATAACCATACTGCTATGATCAGGAGGAATACATTTCCAAACATCAAAATGTCACTGTTCTGTCATGGCTGATATGTGCTGATATGTCAAAGATGTCAGTATTTGTTTCCATGGTTACAACATAAACAAGTGTTACCTTGAAATAATTTGCTACCAGAATCCTTGGCTGTTGTGGTGATGATGGTAATATCAGGGACGATTATATATTGTTAAAAAATATGCAAATGTTGTACATATATGAACAAAATAATATAATCTATGTTTTCCTAGTTATATAAAAACAGACATTTTGATTTTAATCACAGTTTTTTTTTCTATAATTTGTTTTAGGCAGAGAAAGGCTCAAGACCAAAGTGCTGAACATTTAAAAACATTTATTAAAATTGCAATCATAATGATTTTGGTGCAGACGATTTTGGTGCAGATGATTTTGGTGATGCAGTAAATGAAATTTTAATGCCTAAGCTATTTACTTTGCAATAAAGTATTTCTAACATTATATCATGTATAACCCTAGGGACGTAAAAGTAGCGGTAGCACTGCTCCCACCCCGAGGGGCACTGAGACTGGCTGGACAAATACAAAACAACCTAAAAAAGCAACCTGCACTTCAAACTACATGGACACAGCCTTACAGAACACAAATTCAGACAGATAACCAGAACTTTTTTTAGTCAGATTCCTTTATTCAGTATGCCCTGTTTACAATTATCCAACAGCAACTCAAACCCTGTGCATGAAGTTTAAAAGCAAACACTGGGCCATTTTGGGAATGTCTGCCCTTTCAGAAAACAACACAACATCTTGTGTGATTGACAAGTCCAAATATTGTGTATGCCAGGGTGTGAGAGGGTGTGAAAGGAACTAAATTATGACTGACGTTTCAAAGCGGGCGCTCTCGTTCTATGTAGAGGTGGGTCGATACTACTGTAACTCGTGTATACAATTTTAAGGTGAACATTTGAACTTTATACTTTCTTATCTACTTAAAAAGTGTGGATTTTTTTTTCATGGCTGCTCCATTTGTTCCATTAATCATGTGATCAGTGTAGCCAGGAGCAGGTTCAACAAGCACAAGCCAGTCTCTACACATGTAATCCCTGTCGTTAAGTTTAAGCATTTTTATCGTTAATGAATATTTCAAGAGAATATAGTAGGGCAGCTTCTCATTAGGTTTTTTTTTTTCAAAATCCCTTGTCTCATAAGTGAATAAGTGCTTTAATGATTTAATTAATAGAATTGTATCCACAGATGAAAGGCTTTCATTTTAATAAGCCAAAAGTGTTTATATTAAGAATCAAGAATGGGCTCTGACTGTCAATTAAGCCCATTGTATGTTCCTTCTCCAGTCCCCGAGCTAGCATGAGCTGTACCACTTCCATTCTTAATTGAGACTTAATAAATAAAAGTGATTAGGGTAATCCCATAGCTTGGTCGTTGAAAGCTAGACGGAAGATCGGTTGGCTGGTTTGTTCATTCTGTGAGTGTGTGTGTGTTTCTCACCCTGGCTTTGGGATCCTGGAGCTCTTATTCATGTGCCAGATAAAACTCTCTGTAGGCTGTGTTTTATTTACCTCAAGCCTTACAAGTCCTGATTTATTATAATCCCAAATAATGAGTATTAATGCAATAAATGGAAGTTGCATAGGCTAGTCAAAACCACTTTTGCATCTTGTTTTTTAGTCTAAGACCATAAATAGCTAAGCTTGAGTCAAAAAAGAATCTAAAAGTGCTCTGATTAAGACAGGATGCATGATGGCATACGTTTGTGAACATCCAAAAGCAGGTACACCTAAAAACATGTGGTCCTCTGGGAAGGCATTCCAATGGATTTTTTACTGCAGATATGGAGACATGACTACAAAAAACTTCATATTCAATTAAAATTGTTGTTGCTTTTAAAAATAAAAGGCTTTTTTGAGTCCTTAAACTTAAACCAATGTTTTGTATTTTTTTCTATGTTATCTATGTTTTATCTATGTTTAGTATATGCAGAACGTCAGATAACCATACAAGCCATAATGCTGATTTTCAGTGGAATTATATCTAGTACTGTGCAAAAGTCTTAGGCCACAATTACATTAGATACACCATTGTTTTTACACTGGTAAAATGACTATATATAATTATTTATCTGCGTTTGTATTAGAATACAACCAGAAAATAATGGAAGTTTGTACACAGTGTTAAAACAAAAAAACATTGACCAGGAAAGTTCTTTTTATAGGGGTGGCTGGAGAGAAAACACTTTTTTCGAAAGAAGAACAGGGTGAAAAGGCTAAGATATGTTAAACCTCACAAGGATTGTCATGAAGATAAGTGGAAAAGATTATTATGCTGTTAAAAGTTTTTAATTTTGGTCTCCAATTGTTGATAATACGTTCCGTATGGTAGTTATGAAATTGCTAAAAACAACAAATGCAATGCTGGCCTAAGACTTTCGCACAGTGCTGTGTGTCATTTTCACAACGCAATAAATAGCAGAATCAGGATATTTTGCGTTATTGTCCATATTTTTATAGAAAATTGACCTAGTAGCTACAAACCCATTTTTGACAGCACAGACCATTTTAAAAAGCTGTCAGTTCAGATAACTTTTAAAGAATAGTTGCTGCAAATAGTTTGTTGTTTGATTGTGGGTTGTTGTGTGGTTTCGTACTGTGAATAATGCATAATGAGGGGGCCTGTAGAAATTGGGTAAATTGTTGTAATGACGGGATGCACATGGTCAGCAACAATGCTTAAATAATCTGTAATATAAGCATGTAATGCTTTATTCGGATTAAAAGGAGAAATCTGTTAACAAAAACCTATACCATTACACCACTTTCACCAACCTCCGCAACTGTTGACACAAGGCAGATTGGGTAAATTGATTCATGCCGTTTGTACCAATTCTAACCTACCATTGAGGAATCATACTCATAAGACTGCTTCTGTCTTTTGACTTTTTTGGCAAACCTATTCCAATTGCATCTTAAGTGTCTGTTGTGGAAGACACAAGTGGAACCTGATGTGATTACAGTAGCCCGTTGTAATGCCCGTTGTGCATTCTAAGATGCATTCTAGAGTGGTTATCTGAGTTTCCATAGCCTTAGTGTGTCACCTTGAACAAGTATGGTCATTCTCTGTTAAAATTTCTTAAACAAGGCCTTTCCTTCCACAGAACTACCACTCATTGAATGTGTTCTTGCACTATTAAAATATACACAGTTTGTGTGTGACAATCCCAGGAGACCAGCAATTCTGGAATTTACCCCCATTCTGATGGTTGATGTGTTGTTACTTGAAGCTGCTGGCCCAAATCTGAATGATTTTGCGCACTGCACTGCTGCCACATAATTGGCTGAATAGATAATTATATGAATCAGTAGGTGTAAATGTGTTCCTAAAATGAGTTAAGTGTGAATGTATGGTATATAGAAGTAAGTGCTTTCTATAAAAATAATAAGTGAACTGCAACCTGTAGCTGTAATTTACTTTCCATTACAGGTAAATGTTTTTTCTTTTATTTTTACATTTACAGCATTTAGCAGATGCCCTTATCCAGAGCGACTTACAACTCATACAGTCTTACAATCCAGGCAATGGTGGGTTAAGGGCCTTGCTCAAGAACCCAACTGTGGCAGCTTGGCAGAGATGAGATTTGAACCCTGGACTTTCTGGTCCAGAGGCCAGTACCTTAAACGCTAGGCTACCACAGACCCCTTTTAGTTTTTAGGGTTGGAGTAACACATTACTTTGTGTTATTTTACTTCTTACACTGGCTTTAAGGAATTATAGGAGTACTGATGTTCTTCACTTTAGTAAAAGTACTTATAATGTGATAAAAAATACTCATGGAGAAACGTACATGCAAGAACCACATATCAGAAAAGTTGAAGCAGCATGGAAAATACAAATATAAAAAACACATAAATGTTAAATGTCACAAGCATGTTTTAAGAATGTATTACAGATTTATCTGTTGAAATGTAGTACAATGGAACCTCGGAATTAGTCCACTGGAATCCCCAAAATCGAACAAAAATACTAACATGGGCACCCTGATTAAAACACTCAATGGTGCAATCTTCCAAAAACGATGCACATATTGTAGTCCAGATGGTGGCAATAATGCACCAATACAGTATGCCAATTGCCACAAAACACATAAGAAAAGAAGAACTAGGGTGTGTTCATAGTCATATTAGATGAAATTATTACATTATTTAATTAAGTATAAGTATATTTTTATTGTCTCTTGGTGAGATTTCAGACAGCACCTTTAGTCTTGGCACCAATGTGGTCACCTCAGTGGTTATCTAGTTTTACTTTATTTTCACTTATTTTATATTTATTTTCAATTATTTAATTAATTGATTATTGTTATTGTATAGCATTTGTTTGCCTCATTCAAGCTTTTTAATTATTAATAAAAACTTTTAATTAATAATTGCTCCATCTCAGCATCACTCTACTGGTCTTCATCAACAGAACCCAGTCCCACCATGCCCGGTTCCCACCAGGGTGCAGTAACTCCCTCCATCATTTGGTTATTAGGAGACGATGTGTCTCCAATCACTTACCACTGGGGACTCATTATCTTAAATCTATTTAGTTATTTAATTTAAATGTTATTACTAATTTAAATTTTATTATTAATTTAAGTTGTATTATTAACCTAATTTTACTATTACTACAACTTAATTATTTCAATTAACATTTAGGCCACTCAAGAAGGTGAAGTCCATTTTTGAGTCTTGGTCCTCCCAAGGTTTTTTCCTCCTATATTCAGGGAGTTTTTCCTTCCCACTGTTACCCTAGGCTTGGCCAATAAGATAATATATTGTAAATCTGATTTGAAAAAATGCACCATTTTAAAAAAGCGCTATATAAATTAATTTGACTTTGACATTGACATTGAATTGTAATTGCAAGGATAGGTGTAAATATCACTAATTTGGATGGAACAGTTGAATCGTATTTACATGACTACTTATGCAGAAATTTGATTCTAACTTATATAATAAAAATAAAGATAAAAAATAATCAAGAAAAGTACAAATACCTGAAAAAACACTCAAGTAAAGCAACATCAGAAACATTAGGGGCTATTTCTTTAGCTTTACTGAGCAGTATACTTACCATCTCACACACACACACACACACACACGCACACACACACACACACACACACACACACAGATTCTGCACCATTCCAGTGACCAAATCCATCATTTATTAATATGTCAAAGGAAACATGTAGGTGTAATAAAATTAATAAAGTATTTAGAACAAGAATAAGAAATTTCCTGACTTTGTCGAGCAGACAGGCTCATTATGAATGCAGTCTTATCATGTCCTCTTTTGGAGCAGACTTCTTGTCGCACAGGACTTTGGAATCAGTCAAACTTTACCCAAACTTCTCATCATGTCCTCACCTGAGACATGCACCCCACACTCACTTGTCTTCCTCTTGATAATCCTGCTGACATGGCAGAGGTGGTAATCTGTCATCTTTTACTTTTATCACTTGACTATCATTATGGTAGGAAGGAGAGAATTAGTCTGACCTGATTTAGGAAACAGACATGGTCCAAGACACCTCCTTCAATGGGTTTGCAGTTGCTTTCTTGTCATCGTTTTCTTCTTCCTAAATTCTGTGTTGAATAAATGAATTTACTGTAGGTGGTTTTACAGACTGAGAGGATGAAAATAACATCGGTCGTTCTCTCTATTTCTATCATAATCATTTAAACACCATTTTTCTTGGTCCAGTTGCTTGGACTCCAGCATCTATCCTGCAATCAGATTTATTGAGTTTATTATTTATCCAATCAAAATTGACAGAAAAAATGCCAACCAATCAAATCACTCGTTTTTCTGACCAATCAGATTTGACCAAGGAAAATTCTACCAATCAAATAATTGTTGATTTCTCAACAGACAGAATTGATCTGTAAAAAATAGATCAATTAAATGATTTAATTTTTCATAAGGTCAAATTTGACTGGGAGTTTTTTGGCTAATCAAATAGCTCAGTTTCTCCAAATGTGTACTATTGGTGTACTATTAGGTATACAAAGCATAAAGTTCCATGTTATGTTTGTGAGCAAGCGATTCATAAAATTAAAATTTGAGCAGATTTTTAAGAAAAGTGTTGAAATCAAATAAAGTTCATATAGAAGACTTTATATACACTACCTCACTTTGCATAGTGGATTGACCCGTAATGACCTCACCCACATATTGATAGTTATTGATTTTATTGATTTTATATTTATATATATATTGTCTAACACACCCCTTTATATATATATATATATATATATATATATATATACAGGGGTGGGTTAGACAATAAAACTGAAACACCTGGTTTTAGACAAAGGTTTGGTTATAGCAGCTCGGCCGTGTATATTGACCCTGTGGATCCCGAC
>JAUZSU010175878.1:0-12847 GCA_034780255.1 Parotocinclus maculicauda | reverse complement strand
AGGGCCCAACTGTGGCAGCTTGGCAGTGGTGGGATTTGAACCCTGGATCTTCTGGTCCAGAGTCCAGTACCTTAACCACTAGGCTACCACGGTCCCGCATTCTGCGTGCAAGGTTGTTGTATGATCGAAGAGTATTTATTTACACGTCTGCATCACTTAACACCCTCAATACATTTTGTGAAATTAAGTGTTGTATGTTGTATGTTATCTTAACATACACAATATTGTAATATACTGTACTTATGTTTAAGATGAGTGAAGTCTTACTTTATTGTGGGGCAGAGCATTGATTTGCTAAACCTCTTCTTACCATTTTATCTCTATTCATGACACACACGTTTTGTTCGTACATTTGTGCAACATATTTATTGGTGTAGTATACTAAGCAGACCTTTCAGAAGAGAGCAGGGACAGCTGCATACACAAACTAGCACAAACTTTTGAGAAGTGAAAGCTTTTAACTCTGCTCCACTGTTTGTTTCTCTGCTTGTCTGCATGTGTTTAATAAAACTGTCTGTACCATCCGCATAGAAGAACTGTTACATGTCATTACAACTACTGTGCTACAACAGCTAACGTTCCAGACAAAGTACAGTGTAACCAGTAAAGCCTGAAACCAAGTGTATACACAGGTTCTCTAAATTTGTGTGAAGAATTGGCCGACTGTTTCCAGTTGATCAGCCCGTGTGTGTGTTTGATTGAGAGGTGATTTAAGAACCTTGCTACATGCTACTTTTTAATGTATAAATGTGTACGCATGGGTTTTCTCCCATAGTCCAAATACATGCGTGCTCGATAATAAGGCTAATTGGTCTTTCTGAGTGCCCTAGTGTGTGAGTGTATGTCCCCTATGTTGGATTGGCACCCTGTTTAGGGTTGTATCCTTGCACCTTGTAGCTCTGAGTTTCCTGCAATCCTAACCAATGATTAAGTTGATGTGAAAATGATTGAATAAATGTACGAATGAAACACGTTAGCATCTTTTACACAACCATGCACACTGTGATTTATGTCAGTGTTGGTAAATAAATTGCAAGATGGTTGTTTTTATACCAAGTTTGTCGTCTGTAGAGTACACAATGGTATTACATACAGATGTGTTGCATAATGTCCTTTCACAAATACAGCTGTGGAACAGTACACATATATTACTGTGTGTGTGTGTGTGCATATATACATACACACACTAGGGATGCTTCAATCATGTTTTATGCTGCCAATAGCGATCACCCATGAATGCCGATTACCGGTACCGATAACGCATACTGGATGCCTTCTTTTTATTCTCTGCAGTGAGCCTTAAACTCGACATACTACGCCAAGTGGTTTTTCTTTTAATTGTGTATTAAATTAGTTGTGTTAAAGCATTTTAATGTGCTTTTTCGCGAGGGACTGTTTCGGTGCATGTGTTGCAGGATGCATCACTCTCACAGACAGTTCCACATGGCGGACATTTGTTTGTTTGTTTATGTTTTGCACAGTTTAATGGACAGGGGGCGGGGACACAACACTGCACACAGGGTCTCTGCACTCTTGTGGGAGGAAACGGGAGTACTTGGTCTAAACCCAGCAAACCCAAAAAAAGGACCAGACCACTGAACCATTACCCTCTTGCTTGGAGGGGACTTGGTGGGTAGCACAACCAAACGAGTTGTACGTTCACACATTGGTTCCAGAAACATGACAGCGAGTTTTCCTTCTAGTTGATGCATCCAAAATATTGTAAGTGTTCAGTGTGTCAGTGTAAATTTAAACCTTTAAGTACAAAGAAAGGTGGAACTAAGTAAAGTTTTGCCTCTTACAGTGCTTTTTAATTGTTTATCTAGGAACTTCCGTGTTTGCACGGCTCACATGCTTTTTTATATCTGTACATTTAGCAGATGCTCATCTAAAGTGCTACTTACAACTGATAAGACCTTACAATCCCGTTGAATGTTAAGGACCTTACTTGAAGGACCCATCAGTGGTAGAATTAGAGGCAGGATTTAAACTTTGTACCTTCAGGTCCACAGTCCAGTACCATAACTACTCAGCATATATATGCCTGCCTGTTTCTACAGCAGTAAGTATACATCAGTGAAAGAGGCAACAATCCAAACAGACAAATCACATTTGGTCACTTGTAATTTTCAATGCCACCGGGCCACCTAATAATAGCGTTAGAGAATGAAATCCAACTTGCCCTGCAGTCTGAACACAAGAATAGCCCAGAGGAGCAGGTCAACATATGTAGGAGCAAGATTAAATACTTGGAACCGGTTTGGATTTTTCACAATGAACAAGATGTAATCAAATTTTGCATTTTTTTGTTTTTGTTATCCCCCAAAATAAGCCAAGCCAAGATTGGAGTGTCTGGTGGATACAAAGAACCGGTTGAACGAACTTAAAAGGAAGAACCCCAAAGAGCCAAGAACCCTTACCTAAACAAAATGATACACATAACATGCCCAAATGAGGCATAAAATTCATGTTGATTGTGTAGT
Organism: Parotocinclus maculicauda; assembly: GCA_034780255.1. NCBI lineage: Eukaryota > Metazoa > Chordata > Actinopteri > Siluriformes > Loricariidae > Parotocinclus > Parotocinclus maculicauda. The sequence continues at coordinate 10,364 of JAUZSU010175878.1, read as the reverse complement.
TGATCAAATGTCTTTGCAAGGTGATGGCCATAGAATTTTACAGTTCAAACAGTATATGAAATGCTGGAGATTCCACCAGAAACAAAACGGAAAAACGGACAGACACTTTTTCCAAACAGGTTAAAATGTCACAATAAATTAGATGCTAAAATTGTGGAGGCAACAAGTGTTCTTAGAGCTGATGTTCCAGTGCCAGTTCCGAAACCACGCGCTTGGAGGTTCTTCCAGCTCGGCGTAGCTCTGCTGGTCTCCATCAACAGAAACCAGTCCCACTAGAGTGCAGTAACTCCCTCCATCGGTTGGACATTAGGAGACAATGTCAATATAAAAATGTATTTAATTAACATCTAGACCACCCATGGAGGACGGGTACCCTGTTGAGTCTTGGTCCTCCCGAGGTTTCTTCCTACCACTTTCAGAGAGTTTTCCCTTTCCACTGTCGCCCTAGGCTTGCTCAACTTGGGATTGGCCTTTTAAGAAAATATAATATTGTAAAGCTGCTTTGAGACAATGCTCCATTGTAAAAAGCGCTATAGAAATACATTTGAATTCGTTTTTGAATTTAGTCCAATAAAAATCGAACCAAACTAGCTCAGCTTCATCGTATGTGTCAGAAGATCATCCACCGGCACTGAAACAGCGACCTCTCTCAGCCCAGTGATGGACTGACATCCTGTGCAGAGTGTTTTCTGGGATAGACGGCACATTTACATGATAATTGGAATCTGACTACCTCTGACATCTTGCAGCACAACCAAAAAAAGGACTTTTATTTCTGTGAAATATCTGAGCAGTGTATTTACAGATAAGACTGAGGCGGAGTTTTATAAGCACTATCAAGCATTGCTTATCATATGTTCATTCCCACAGTCCAAATAAAAACCCACTTACGCTGACCTTGAACTGAGGAGATGTTTTTGCATTCCATGTACTTGAAAAAAAGGCAGTGTAACTCCTATTCGCTAGTGGAAAAAAGGCAGATGTACATCAAATAAAAAATCAAGTCACGTATGAAAGAACGCCAGTAACAACACATTATAGTCGACCATATTTCTAAAAATATAATTTTATTACTTTTATTAGCCCTCTGTGTGTGTTTCTGTTTTAACATGATAGCAGCACTTGAAAAATAAAGAAATTCGGATTCTTTCATACACATTTTTATGGTAAACAATATAATAATGATTATCTTTTTAAATGATTTGCTATAGGTAACTTAGTTTAAGATAAGGATATGTACTCTTTAGGGTTAGCATTAGCGACTGTCGGTACAGTAATATACACTCAGTGGAAAGTACTTACTAATATAGTAATACAAGCATGTGTGTGTTTATTTTCCCAGTGCAATCTCGACAGGTCACGTCTCGGTTCTGGCACAATATCCAGAGACATTACAGACACGATACCATGGAGGAAAACGTCACCCTCATTTTTAAAGAAATGTTCTTTCCTCGTACTGTTATTAATTAAACGGAACTGCATTAATTAGAATCAAACCATGACACACAATTAATTGGCTTGTGCTATAGCACAGAGAACTGGGTTGCCTGGTACCATGTCTGGTTGGCACAGTATTAACTTTAAGGTCATTAGAGCAAGCTGTCACGAAAATGTGATATAGTAAAGCTGCACTATTTTAAATCTGAATTTTTACTATAATATATTAAGTACTTCAGTACCATAATAATCCAATACCATTCACTAACCCACTAAAATTATTAAAGTGGCTGCTCCTCGACCCCGTGTGGAAAAAGCGGAAGATAATGGATGGATGGATGGAGTTCATTCTTTGAATGAGTTACCCTATAACATGATTTCATAATTAAACAAAGAATATTTTAGACTGATCATTTGAGAAAAGAATCTTTAAAAACAGCTTTAATTTGCTGCTAGTTCTATCCTAAGGTTTATGGTATGACTGTGCCAATTAACCTTTTCTCCCCATCTATATCAGCTCCATCTTTATGACTGTTTTGTTCTGCTTCTTTACACAGGCAGCTGCTGCAACACAGAGATATCACATACAAAGGCTGGCATGGGGTTTTATTTCGATTCAGAAATTTACATAAATTTATATTTATAGATCCATTTTAAACAGCATTGTATGTATTAATTGCTCAGTTTAGCACAGTATCTTGTAATATGTTTATTGATATAACATTTTACACCCTAAAACGGATAACTAAGTTCAGGCAGGACTACATTTCTCAAAAGCATTTGCAGCACAAATGTCATATATGGTTAAGATAGCATTTTAACCCTCTGTCCACGTCAGATTGAAACTGAGCCTGAAAATAAGGGGTGTGGAGAGACTGGGGCTCATATGTGTAGTGGCACTGTGATTAATTCCATGTTTATCTGCCACAGTAATTGCTAATATAATAGCGACAAGCTGCTTTATTTCTTACAACATGGTTCGCCTGAGCTATAAATTTGCTTTGCTAATTTTTTTTGCATATTTTCAAAAACAGAACAGTTACAAGCAGGTGCAGTTTTCGGAAGTTTTCAGCTTAGTGGAACTGTAATGTTTATTGAATATGGTCACACACACACACACGCACACACACACAGAGAGAGAGAGAGAGAGAGAGAGAGAGAGAGAGAGAGAGAGAGAGAGAGAGAGAGAGAAATGCTTACACATCCAATTATGAGTAATTTGCCTTATGTTCCTGTGCAACGTGCTTCTTTTATGGAAAGTGAGACGACTGATCTTCTTTGGTTTGTTTGTTTTTTGAAGGATGTGGCTAAAGTCATCATTAGTCCTACGTGCACTTAATAATGACCACATTTGAGTCTTTGCTTGATTTTTGTTGTAAAAAAGCCATCCATCCATTGACAGTGGGTGATAATGGATTGTTTTGTGGTTAACGCTCCATTTGATCTCCAACCCAGATTTATCCTACAGAGATGTGCTTTGTTGGAGTTTCCCTTTAAAGCTCATTCATTCAAACATGAAAGACAGGAAAGAAGAACTCCATTTAAATGAAAGCCTACCAGTATTTAAAGGTTTCCTGACTGAAACTTGCTGAAACCACTGTGTAGAAGAAGGGTTCACATATTTAGTAATGTGGCCATGTAGTGTATGATTCATTTAATAATTGCAATTGTTGAAAATAATTCCTGTTTGCATGATGGATTTTTAAGTAGAAAGCCCAAAGTCTGTTTTTTCCCCAGCTGTGCACTCACATTGTATTGAAACACATTTTCCTCAAACATACAAAAACCAAAAACAAATTGCTCTCATACTCTGGGTTGGGTTGAACCTTTCTGGGTGCTTTTAGGGAAAGTAAGGTTTTGCATAACCAGAACAATGAAAGCATCGACGAAGCATGTGCCTGAAATCCTCTTAGGACTGACTCGATGTAAGATTATTAAAAGATTAGCATTACCTAGATCCATCACATTACTCTGTTTGTTTGCTTCTCTGTGTTGTAATCAAACAGAAAGAAAAGTGAAGCGTGAGATGTTAATGGCTGACGTTCTGGTCACAATATTTCATATGCGTGAATTTGTGAGCATAATGAATGCATAAAAGTGGCAACTGCTTCTAAAAAATCATTTGTGTCTGCTTGAATTACCTACCAAGCACTTACAGGAAAACCCTTACTTAAAGTTCACAATGCAGTATATACACTTCATGGTCAAAAGTTTGCAGACACCCAACGTTTAAATGTGAAGGTACCTGTTTTGAACCAGTGTATCCCAGAATTCATTGTGCACAGGTGAAAGTTTTCTGGATGAAATGGAAGGCCATTGCGGTGCCCTGTAACTTCACGAGCTGACCTTTGCATTGCACATTGCACCCACTGTTCAAACCCAGGTCCTCATGAAATGCTACAACTTCTGAGCTACAGGAGATCCACCTGACGCTACATATAAAAACGCTGTCTATTATTATGGAAGTTCCCCATCGTTTCAGGGACGTTCTTCAATCTTTTGGAAAGGCATCACATTTGAGACCAGCAGTTTCTCATCCATTTAGAAGGTCATAAGTACGAGTCAGCCAATGTCAGAGATGCCCAAGCATGCCAACCCAAACTTCTCACCCTGTCACAGAGTGCATGGATAGAAACCTTATTTCTGTAGCTCATACTCGTGACCTTTTTTAATCAGCCAATACCCAAAGCTTCACCATGTGTGAGGGTAGGCATGTAGATTGAACAGTAAACAAAGGGCTTTATCAGGACTAAGCTCATACTTCACCACCACAGACTGGTTCTCCAGCCTAGAACCTCCTGCAGTGAATAAATCTCACTTTTGCACGGCATCTGCAGGAGCCTGACTTTACTACCACCTAAAACACGCAATCTGACACATTTTTTTGTCATTAGGAGGCAAAAAGACCAGGATCAACATGACTTTACACTGCCACACTTGTTATCTGCTTCGTCTCAGCCAACCAGCTTAACCAGCAAGCTGTAAGACAATGCTTGTTTCACCAGCTAAACCAGTCCAGCTGAAACCAACTTGGACCAGCTTGGAATTGTGCTGGTTTTATATGCTTTCCCATACACATTTATCCAGATCCCCCAAAGCACACCACTGACATTTGCTTAGGTCCTGCTTGATTTTGAGCTGAATTTGAACCGCTTTAATAGTTTGTCTCCCTCATGTGGTGTAACTACCATTATGCAGTAATTCCTGGTGTGCTGACAAGGCTGGTTAGATGACATGGCATTTTGCACATTTTAAATACGCAATTCAGTTTCACGTTTGAAGCTTTGTTAAGAAGAACCACAAGTTCATCACAATCACATCCAATATACAGTTACTGCATGTTTTAACTGCTTTGTATATGGGAGAAGTAGACAATTGACTCATTTTATATAATAAGGTCATTTTAGGCAAGAATTACAAAAAATGAAAGCTTACTGTAATCTGTATTAGTAATATATGTAATTATATTGCAATTTATATTTCCAGTAATCCTGGGGTATTTGGAAATGGTCATGTACAATTAAAACAAATAATTGTGACTATCTCATTATTAATATGCATATTAAGCTCTGGGTTACATTCAGGGGCGTCAGGAGGGGGGATGGACCTGCCTATCTGGGGCACTGCTCGTTTGGGGGGAACCAAACATAAATATATTTATTTTGGTTTGTAATTTTTATACTCTATGCTATTGTGAAAATGTCTATAATGATGTTATGCTATAATACAACCCCAATTCCAATGAAGTTGAAATGTTGTGTTAAAACATAAATAAAAACAGAATACAATAATTTACTAATTCTTTTCAGCCTGTATTCAATTGAATACAATACAAAGACAGGATATGTAATGTTTAAATAAATAACCTTGGTTTTTTTGGGGGTTTTTTTCCACTTATTTTGAATTTGATACCTGCAACACGTTCCAAAAAACAAAACACTAGGAAAGTTGAGGAACGCCCAAGAAACACCTGTTTGGAACATTTCACAGGTGAGCAGGTTAATTTGAAACAGGTGAGTGTCATGATTGGGTATAAAGGGAACATCCCCGAAAGGCTCAGTCGTTCACAAGCAAGTATAGGACGAGGTTCACTACTTCACACGACTGTGTGAGCAAATAGTTTAAGAACAACTTTTCTCATCGTGCAATTGCAAGGAATTTAGGGATTTTATCGTCTACAGTTGAATATAGGCTGAAAAGGATTAGCAAATTACCGTATTCTCTTTTTACTTATGTTTTACACAACATCTTAACTTTTTTGGAATTGGGCTTGTAGGAGTTCTGTAACCTGGATATTGCGTTCTTTGATTTATCCCCCACCACCTACCTCAAAAGCATAAGTGGTTTGACCAGATTTTTTGGTCTGCTGGTTTTAGACTGGTATTACTGATTTTTGAATAAAGGATCTCCTGTTAATGTTCTCATATCAGTCCATGTCTGTCACTGTTTTATCAGCATACAAATTATCACCAGTCAGGCAGTCATAGTGTCTTAATTAATGCACACATCCTCTTTCTTCACAAACGTTTTAATCTTTTTCACATCATAGTCAATACAAGCTGCTACAGTTGTTTACTTTGGATAAGCTGTACGTGCGTGCAATAATAAAAGCTTGCTAATAGTTGAGATGTAAAAGCAAATCTAAGGATCCATATTTATTTTGCACTTCCACACAGCAGCTTGTCCTTTTGTTCAATTGCACCATTTGATTGCAATAAAAACCTTTTTACGGGGTCATGGTGAAAAAAAAGGTTTTGGGTTCCCTCGCAAATGTTTTGCAGTGTAAATATTTATACTTTATGTTTTATGCAGTTTGTGTCAGGTTAACGAGTTCATATACCCTAAACTGTATTGCCTATAGTCCTAAAGTATGAAATATGTACTATCATATAGTATATTATATTAGTTTTTTTTTAAGATGTCCTCTTTGTTATTTTATTTTAATATATTTAATAGACACTCGTTTGTTTCTGACTGGTCACTTTTTAGGTTCACTTAAATGTTATTAACCAGCAATTATTATTTTTACAGATGACTGTACCGTATAGGTGCACTGTAGCCTAACTATTACAATGCATGATTTGTTAATAGCTCTACCACAACCCTAAATACAATTACACAAACAAACACAATTACCATAGGACCTGTACTGACCATTCTTAACAAATATTCGACGCTGACGCCATAAAGACATGGTAGTTTGTATGATGCTGGTATGAGGGCCACAGGTGCATAAGTATTACTGATTATTAAACACAGTAAACACTTACTGCCCACCATACCAGCCTTGTTGAAAAAATGTACGTAGTGTACACTTGTTGGTGAATGAAAATTTATTAACGGCACAATGTGTTCATGGTTTAATATTGGCTTACTAATGAAACCTATGACCCGTTTAAGTGGAGACCATGATGACCTCCACACAGGCTGTAACCACAGTTTTTTGTGCTAATACCCGGCCAAAGAGTACGAGTTGGATTCAAAACTACTTGCCCTGTTCTGTAACAAAGTCACCATCATTAGGCTATTATATTGTGTATAGTATCAGATATAGGGCAGAAAGTTTATCTTTTTTTTTTTTTTTTCTGCATACTGCCCAGCTATTTTCACCATTTTCTTCCACCTCTGATGCATGCTGTAAGAAGAAGCAACACACTCATGACTGTTTATTCATAGAACACGACACTGTTTTGGCTCTTTCCTTTATGCCCATATTATAATCATGTGCTCTTTAGTGTACTGGCGTAATCTGGTTCGCCGTAAGGAAGTCTTAATGTAGCTCTCCTCATGATGCATTTATCTAGAAACAATGCACACAGCCTCTTTCTTCACAAACGTTTTAATCTTTTACACATCATAGTCAATACAAGCTGCTACAGTTGATTACTTTGGATAAGCTGTTGTTGAGTGCAATAATAAAAGCTTGCTAATAGTTGAGAGGTAAAAGCAAATTTAAATTTACTGCATTTAGCAGATGCTCTTATCCAGAGCGACTTACAATTAATACAATCTAACAATCCAAGCAATTGTGGTTTAAAGGCCTTGCTCAGGGTCCCAACTGTGGCAGAGGTGGGATTTGAACCGTGGACTTTCTGGTCCATAGTCCAGTACCTTAACCACCACAGTCCCACTGGGTCACCACAAATCTAAGGATCCATATTTATTTTGCACTTTCATATGGAAGTTTGTCCTCTTGTTCAACTGCACCATTTGATTGCAGTAAACATCTTTTTACGGGGTCATGGTGAAAAAAGGCTTCGAGTTCCCTCGCAAATGTTTTGCAGTATAAATATACATACTCTATATTTTATGCAGTTTGTGTCAGGTTAACGAGTTTATATACCTTAAACTGTATTTCCTATAGTCATAAAGTATTAAATATGTACTATTATATTGTATATTTTATGAGGTTTTTTTAAGATGTCCTTTTTGTTATTTTGTTTTAATATATTTAAAAGACACTCGTTTTTTAACACTATTTTTCAAATCCACAAGCCTTTGAGGGCTCCGTACCTTTTGATTATGTGATACGTTATTACTATTATTACTTAATATGCTCAGGCATATTTGCGGTTGAAATTCGAAAACTCTGGACTAAGCTGACAACACGAATGCTAGAATTATGATTACTATTTAACAGGTTTGTGTATTTATGTACATTTTACTTTTATGTATTGTCCTGATGAGTAGATATTAATGCTTGTCTGCTGTTACACCTATCACTGAGGTCTGTGCACACTGGTTAGTTTTAAATAATCAAGACTTTGAGAGTGTTTTTAGCTTCCTTTTACTTTTATGTGTTTTATAAATAATCACTTACCAAGTACATGATTACATTAATTTGTCATTGATTCTTAAAATTACAGTAAACAATTTTAGATTTTACAGATAAAACAAATTTTTTTATTGTAATGTAAAGTCTATTTTTTATAATAAATATTTACATATCACTGAAAGACCAGCATGTGCCTGTGACTTTGCGAAAAGCTTCTGTAAAATATGAGACGTCAAGTCCAAAAAGTTTAAGGTAACTCAACTTTCGATTTTTTTTACCTTCATTGTTTTCCTAAGACTAAATCAAGTTTCAAGAAATAAATAAAGTAGGTTAGATTAAGGCAATTAAAGTCCATATGCGCTTACAAGTGGTTTATCATCCCAGTATCTTTACACCTGTAGTCGCTTTATTTCCGATACTGGTGAAGATCATTATAAATATCTGACTGTACTCCATATAGTTCCTGTTAAAAAAATAAACAAACAACAAATACAAATGAATTAAAGCATTTACGGTAAGACAGTTTACAAAGAGCTGTTATGAAATTACAAAGTTTAGGTCAGAGTTAAGAGCTAATAATTACTTTAGACTTAAGAATTCTAGATACAATTTGAGAGAAATATGTTTGACTAGAAGCAAAAAAATGTATTAACCCCTTCACAATTTGAATTGCCAATTAGTGCAAATGGGCTAAACAATTCTGAAAGGGAATAAGATACAAACACCAATATGGATCCTGGTATGTATAAGTAAAAAAGTAATATTCTGGCAAAGTAAAATAGTAGCTAGAATATCTAATCCAGAATGCTGAACATGTATGAAAATATATGTTATTTTCATTGGCTTCTAACAGTGATGGTGCAAATGGGTAACATACGAATAAGAACCTTTTAAATGCGCAATTACAATGTATCTAAGGATGGCCACTAATTAAACAGCGGTGGTGATTTTCTGCAAACGTTTACCTATGTGTGTATATCCTGTTTACCTGATAAGGCGATTCTGTAATTTCTACGTCCTTTGGCTTGCTTGATGACCGGCGAAATTTTTCTTTGCCTTAAAACATTGACGATGAAGATATTGGCCAAGTGGACTGACATCTAGTACTAATTATTGCACACAAATAACTGAACTAATACATACCTTTGTCGCAGGAATTATTATGTGGGTGAGGACTGCTCTTTCTCTTTTGCCTGGTTGCAAAACAGTAGACTGAGATAGTTATAAGAAGTGTGAGAATGAGATCACAGGCAATGATTGCAATAATGACCCCCATGTTCAGGTGGTAACATGAGCCACAGTCTGAAGGAGGGAACAGAAACAACGTATTACTTAGTACAAAATGAACACATTTAAAGGGTTATCATTTTTTCATGATAGTACGAGTGTGCAGTCGTTACCTTGAGCTGCTAGGGCAGAACCTGTAGCAAGAAAGAACATATTAGGAAAACATAAGGTGCAAAACTTACAAGTAATGGTTCTCTATTGCCCTTTAATCTAATAACCGCTAATCGAGACGAATAGCAGTCCAGATAGTATGCACTCAAATGTACATTCCCTCTGACTACATAAGAAACTCGAATCTTCTAATCTGTCGTCACCCAGTTCATCTTCAGTTTTGCCTTATAAATCCCTTTGAGAGTGGTGCATATTTAAATGTTAAAGTGAATGTACAAGACATAACACCAACTCACCAAACAGTCCACTAAGAGCGGCCATCATGTGCAGAGTCCAACCCATGATAAAAGCACGTTTATTTTCCCATTTACTACTACAAGAGTCAACAAAGTTATTGCCGTTGCCGTAGCAGAACAACGAGGGACTCTGCGGTTACTGAGAGCAAGCAGGTTTCAGTGTCTGTTGGTCAATGTGACACGAGGAGGAGTCACAAAGCCCTTCATTACTCATGTGGAAGTAGGGTAAAACATTTGCTTGGTTTTCACATGTACACAAATACAGCTTTATACAGCAAATACCCTTTATGTAAATGTTAATCTGAAATTTAAAAAGAAAGAAATTCAAGAAGTAAGTAACAATCCTCAGAAAATAATCAGCAATAGCATCAGCGTATACTGTCAGGTGATTTTCCATTTAGATCAGTCAAGGCCAGCTGTGTTTCTGCTTCCTGTGGGTAGTGTGTGGTGAGCTAGAG
>JAUZSU010175867.1:0-12847 GCA_034780255.1 Parotocinclus maculicauda | reverse complement strand
TAGAGTTCAAGGAACGATATCTATCATTATTGTGTGTGTGTGTGTGTGTGTGTGTGTGTGTGTGTGTGTTTGTGTGTAAATTACTCATGCTTATGTGGATTACTTCCCCCTGCTTATTTATAACAAACTGTAAATGGTGTTTGTTAGTGCACGTACCTGTCCTATTGCAAGTAGTATTTCTTGTATGTTTTCCCAATACATGTATATTTTCTCGCACCTACAGCTATATAAACCGATTCACATTCACTCAATTTCATCTGGGTTACCTTATGTGTTGTTTGTAATATTGTTTGTAATTTTTCTGAATTTAAGTTTCAGTATAACAATTTAAGTTTCCACTCATGTTTTTAGCGGTATCTCTGACAAACTTACAAATCATTTCCATGCTGATTTCATCTACAAAAAACTCTTTATATTCGCATTACAGTTGCATAAAAAGACTGTGATTATGGTCATGTCTGGTCAACGTCCATTTTTGAGAAATGACTTGTTTCCCAGAATGTAATGCAGTCAATATCTGGCACATAGTAGTTGTCCCAGTTACTGTTTTCCAGTAAGTTTGGATTTAATGTATACAAAAAAGAATTAGGGTTCAAACCTAGACCAGGCTAAAACATGAGACTGTGGCTTTATCTTTTAAGAAATAAACAAGACATAAAATACATAAGTATGAGGGGATATTTAAAAATGATTATGAAATGACAAAAAGAAGCGTGATTTTATTTCATTACACAAGATCATTCGAAAATAAAAGTCAAAGAAAGTTGATTATCATATGCAAACTCAATCATGGCCATTGAGTAGCAAGTGACATGGGGTGAACAGAAACATGTCAAACTGAACGAGAGTGCCCCTAACTTGACTGTTCAGTAGGGTGTATGGTCACCCAAGAGTGCCAAAACACACTGACAGTAATGGGGCGTGGAAAGGATCAGATTATTCAGCAGTTCTTTTGGGATCATCTTTGTATTAATTCTGAAATATCCCATAATTTAGCATATTTTGGAAGTTTCATTACTTAGTTATTATGAGTTTAGTAAGGTGTTCAAGAAGAGCATTTAAATTAGGTTACATTTCTAACTTGACCATGAATTCAGACTTGTAGCTATGACTCACCTTGGATCTTATGGGATCTTATACTGAATTATTCAACCTAAGCTAGTAACATCTGCTCCAGCTGTTTGTTTACTGCTTCTTTTCCACATTATTCTGTTTCACATCATTCTATTACCTGTTTAATGATCTTAAGCCATGTATATTATGAATAAATAACAATACTCTGCATGTTATTTGTATCTTGTTTGAGAAATCTGAATGAATAAATAGGCTGAACAGCTTGTGTGAAATTCCCCCTTTATTAAATCAGCACATACAGTGAAATGCAATCGATTACACATGGGTTCATTCTCAGGTTGTTGTTGTTTTTTGTTTATTTGTTTGTTTTTTGCTTCATAAAAATGTTCATTCATTTGAAAATATTACGGTTTCATGCACAACAAATCATAGACAGACCATAGAAAACAGAACAAGGTTTAAAAAATGGTTAAATTCCACCGTGAGCTGATTCGCCAGAAAATAATGGAATGAACTTGAAATGTGTTCAGTTCCTGCAGTGAAATGAAAATGTCGGTGATGTGTGCAGAAATCCAAAAACATTCTTTTTGTCCTGCTCTCACGCACTCACACACACGCGCACACACCATAGCTGTTGACCATACACTGGCGTATCTCTTTGAGTAATAAATATTCACTTATAAAAAATACAAATATTAACTTCGGTAAAAAGAAGGGGTTGAAAGACAGGTGTGACAAACACCTGTGTTGGCACAAAGTTCATGCAAGAAGACCATAAGATAAGTTTCTTCCTATGTACATGACGCCGAACTGAAAACAGTTAATTAATAACACAAGTAAGATGAAATTAAATGACAGAAATAAACAAGATCTCCTGCCCTTTGTCCTTTTAAAATCAGGATTCGTATTTAGTCCTCCATGTTCCTTTGGATCAATCTTGCTGACTGGTGTTCATCTGTCCTTCAGATGTGGTGTTTAGAGGGAAAGGCTTTGCTAGTTCAGATTTGGAGATGAAATGGATGCACTGACCATGATGTCATCGCTGCCTGACACAACAGCAGACCGTTTTCCATGCAAGCTGATGAAGATGGGGCTAATAAATGGCAAAAGAAGCCTAACTGGGCCTGAATTAAGCCTTAACTGAACCCCTGTAGTATCTTTGTATTGGTGAGAGCAAAAATTAGCAGCAGATTTTAACAGTTAATGTACTGATGCTCTTGCGTAACATTTATTTGATTGATAGTTTTGTTTCTTAGCCTTCCCTCTGTCTGCTCAGGTCCTTGGAATCATTTCATCGTCACGCTTGCCCAGTTAACCAAATGACTGTTGGGGCTCTACGACTGGCTTAATATAACCTGTCATAGCCTGTTATTCCAATAAATAATCCTTGTAATTTATAAAATGGTAGTTCTTAATAAATATGTTACCAGAACTGTTTTCTAGACTGTTTGCATTTTGAACATCCCTCAGATCCCACCCCAGCCACAGTACTGTTTACGTCTTGAAAGGTCATTGTATAATGATCTTCAACAGCACGTGAATGTGGTACAGGACAACACCCCGGCTACATCTACTGATGAAATGGGTTTGTCCGATGTTGGTGATGAAATGTCGGACCCGGCGCTTCGTATCGAAGCAGCATGGATGAAGGATGAAGGCAGCTTTGTGTTATCTGTATGGGTTTTTTGGGTTGGAGAATTGCCAGCAGCTTTGAAACAAAATCCCCTTAAAGAAACCCAGTGCCCAACCGACAGTCCCTCATCGTCTCCTCCTCAGCCCGCTCTCAGCAGATCCTCTGAGCCATCTCGGTCGCTCCTTTCTGCTTTCATGCACGGTGCTTCAAACCGGTGATTAAAGAAAAGGTTCGAGAGGCGTCAGGTGAGACTAAACGCCGGGGGACGGCTTGTCCGTCATGCCTTTAAGGACTTCATCTATCCGATCGTCTTCGATCACCACTGTGACAACAGAGAGACATATTCAGTCAGTAACGGCCAACCGGTTATTATACTGAAAATCCATAAATCCAGAAAATGTATTATAGCTTATCAACCCATTAGGTCAAATCAGATTTTGATTGATCCTGTTCTTCACGGCAATTTGATCTACCTTCACTGTTTCATTATGACCTTTTATTCTTTAAATTTCATTTTGATTTAGTAACCAAGATGCGTATTATGCAATAGTTATCTAGAGCACAACATATAAGAAATAGCATGAATCTGAACCCACCTAAGGATTTGGAAATGATATAAACGGATCATTAAACACAGTTCTCATGGTCATTTGTCATGTCCTCACCCACTTTCCCACTTTGTCTGCTTCATCTGTCATGGAATTAGAGATGAGCAGGTTTTAACAGGGTTTCGGCACAAAAGGCTTCTTTGACATCTTAATTTACGAACTGCCAATTTTTCCAAAAATTACTTTCTAATGCTTACAGTAAGTGGACACTATTCAAATATATTTCTCAACAGCAAAATCGTAAAATTAGCGTTTAACTATGTTTTATTCCTTTCTTGTGAATTATAAGAGAGACAAACTATCACCCCATCCAGTACAAATCTGATAATATTATGACGCACTGTTTATCAACGGTAATGACTGGTTCTCGTTCATGGTTCCTCACCGTGCTTGGCTCTACCGATCTGCCCCAGTTTGGGCGGCCTTTTGGACTGCGAACCTCCGAAGAACGAGTTGGTGTCCTGCAGCCGACAGCTGAATGACATTTGTCCAACGTCGTCGTCCGCGCCGTAGCCGTTCATCTTACCCTCGTTATACGGCAAAACCTCGGACATGACTTCGTGAAGAGGTGCTGCCGGTGCGCGACTCCTAATACAAGACTGACCGGGTTCGAATGTAACGACGCAGGAGGAGGAAGGATGCGGCTTTGTTCGCGCGTAAACTCCACTCCAGCAGTGTGGATTTGGTGTGGGAGAGATGGTATACTAAGGAAGAAAGCGTGAGAGCGAGAGCAAGAGGGAGAAAGTGTGAGAGAGTGAGAGAGAGAGAGAGAGAGAGAGAGAGAGAGCGAGAGAGAGAGAGAGAGAGAGAGAGAGAGAGAGAGAGACCTAGCAACTCTTGTGTAATAATGCAGGGAGTTCCCGATGCCCATAAAGGAACACCCAGGCGGAACAGTGAAGTCATTCATCCGGGTCTGAAGTCGGGATTGGTCTGATGAAGGTCTTCTGGATTGGACTTTATTTCTACGTACAATCTTATATTTTAAAAAGGTTTCTATTAGTAGAACCAATTTCTAAATAATCTTAAATCGTTTTGGTATTTCAAATGCTGCTCCAACAGTCAGGAAGGGTTTATTATTTTATTTTATTTTTTTCTTGAAGGTATTCATGAGAAACAACTGATCTGATTAGAACCTTAAGAACCTTGTTTACGGACACAACAGAGGCAGCAGAGCCCGATTTTAAACGTATTTCAGTTTGGTACCTTATAGCCTTAACCACTGTCATCACTGTCACACCACCGCCACAATGTAAGAGCTTTTATACATACAAGTTGATTTGCTTAGTCCAGCACAAAGAATCAGTGCATGTAGTCCATCTGGATCATACTAAAACATAAAAATAATTTAATATACTTAAGCATGTGTCTGCTTGTATGATTCAGCAATAAACTACTGATGCCTTTTAGAGGACACTACACTTTCAGCACCAAGGACAGCACACAGCTCTTGAATTGAAACATCCCCAGAGGTACTGTGTGTACTTAAATGCCAATCCATTTATTACATACAATGTGCATCACTTCATTTTTTCATTTCATTTATTTTCTAATGTCTACTTCCAGTGTGATGGCACATCATGTCACAAAGACATCTCAAACAGGTTTCATGAACATGACAATTAGTTTACTGTTCTTCACCGGCCTTCTACTGAATGTGAATGATGGAACTCTGAGTGGAATTGGATCCTAGGGTCTTGGGTTGATACAAACATTTTCACTGGAAAGCAGTGTCAGAAAAGGCAAGAAAATAGACAATAGACTTATTATATGGACAATAGAGTTATTATATAGACAATAGAGTTATTATATAGACGATAGAGTTATTATATAGACAATAGAGTTATTATATAAACAATAGCGTTTCAAAATGGCATATGCCAACAATGTTGTGTTCCCTAATTTCATTTGTGTTCTTTTCCTTCAGACCATACTCAGTGACTGGTTCTCAGTTCATGATTTTTCCAGTAATTTAATTTTACTATTTACTATAGTTACATTTATTAAACAGCCATTATTTGACTTTCTCACTGTTTTACTTATTATCTGCTCCCTCTCATTCACTCATGTAAACCTTTAGGATTCCAGATTTACTTCCATATATATAGAATTCATGTTTATTCTTTGCTTTATTTATTTTTTTTACAATCTTGCTCACACATGCATATACACAATTCTCCAGCTCTACCCTTCTACAACAATGGAATTGTCCACTCTTTTATATGCTGCCCTACAGCTTTAAGTAGTTGAAATCTAATTGGCCCACAAAGCATTCTAGGAAACAGATGACAAGCCAGACAAGTCAGATTGCACTTTACTCCTCTGTCACTATCTCTGGTCGAGTCACTAGTGCAGAACTGGCATTAAAAGCCAGAAGAAGCCAGTACAGTAGTATGCAAGCCAGCTGCCTTTAGTTGTGCCAGTGGTGCCATGGGACCCCTGACAGTGGCAGGGTGCTTTATCCTGCTGAATAAATCCACTTCCATTAGAGTGTGTTACAATGGAACATCATAAAGTCTGCAGCAATGTTTAGTGATACGTGTCATAGGAACATTCACATAACTGGAAGGACCCAAAGTTTCCCAGCAAGCATCACACTGTCAGTGACTTTCCGGTAACCTGTCAGTGGCTTTAATATGATGGCTGACTGGTGTATACCCCAAGAGCTGTGATGTAAGAAAAATCCATCTGCTGTAACATCCAAAATCACATAAATTATGATAGGAAATTAATGTCTGTCTTATTAAATACACCTTGTCTGAAATACAGAAATCCATTACAAGTGAATCCTAGTGACACTTGTTGAAAGAAAAGAGAATAGCAGTCTTAAAGGCAGAGATAACGATCCCTTTGTTTTTGTCATCAGTAAATGCAAAATTTAATGTAAAACCATGAAATCTGATACAAAAGATTAATTACTGTATTGTACAGTACAATAATGTATTAAATGTTTTCACAACTACTGTGTGGTTTATGGTAATGTCCAAGTCAACATGTATTTTGATCAACATCCTGTTTCACAAAAAAATATGCGGACAACACACACCTATACATCCTAAGAGCTATAGCCTTACAATATACATACACCCTAAAATAAAGACCAAATCTTGAGACCAATTAAAAGAACGCAGACATCTGGGACTGCACTAGCCTAGCTGTTAAGTTAGTAAATTATGGACCAGAAGGTACAGGGTTCAAAACCCACCTCTGCCAAGCTGCCACTGGTGGGTAGTTGAGCAAATCCTTAACCCACAATAGATTGGATTGTAATATTGTATCCGTCGTAAATTGCTCTGGATAAGAATGTTCTGCTAAAATAGTCCTAAAAAAAGCCCTAGATATCTTAGGTACAAGAACAAATCTTCCTACGTTTCCCTTAAAATCGCTAACATTTTAATATGTATGAAGTTGGTCTGTGTATTAATTCTTAATATTCAAAAACAGTCCAGGACTGCCAAAGTGTTAATTAACTGTGGACCTTTGTGAACAATTAATTGTGGACCTCCGCCCATTGAGAAGATAAAATCACGTATGTTCCTTAAGACTGAATCACTGGACGTCCTAATTGTGCAGTGGGGGTTTGCTTTAGATCAAATTCCACTTTCACATTTCTACAGGGAAGTGGGAGAGGTGTCATGTAAACAACAGCTGCTTCCCATCTCGCCTTGTGCCTGCACAGCTCGGATTAACAGAAGCTCGACTCCGTCTATTATTAAGCAAGCCTGTAGCGCCATCTGCTGGAGCTGTCCTGAATGTTTCTGAGTAACGGTATGTAAACAGGCTTGCACGTGCTTCCCTTGGGTTTGTGGCTCTTCGATTTTATAGCAGCAGCAACTGGCTGACAAGGTCTCTCTTGGAATTGTGAGTCTGAACCAGCTGGACCAAACGTGTGGAGGATCTCAGAAGAGTGTGTAGACTAACAAAGATCCTTAACAAAGACATTGAAGACATTACTGAGATTGTTACATACATTAAACTATATTTAGTAGGTAAAAATTGAATTCTAGTCATAAAAGGGTGACTCTATAAAGGGTATTAAGGCGTGACTGTCATTGGGAAATGTTTTTTATCCAACTTTACATACATGCTTACTGATAAGCAGAGTTACTATATGTAAAAAAATGATACAGTCCATTGCAAAAGTCTTAGGCTGCCATTAGATTAGATATATAATTATATATATATAATTGTTTTATCAATGGCATAATGGTATGACGGCCATATATCATTATATTATTTATTTATTATTTCCTCAGTCTGAAAAAATACTGAAAAACAGCTTCTATATGCTGGAGTAGGAAATTTAGTGTGACCTCCTCTGCATCTGGCAGCTTTCTGTGGTAGCCATTTTGACCCTTCTGCAGTCTGAAGAATGATCTTTTTGGAAGTATAGGAGCAGGGTGAAAGGCGAGAAATCCAAACTTGTAATCTTGGGGTCCAGTCATTGATAATATGCTATATATGGTCATTATACTGGTGCTAAAACAACAAATCTAATGGTGACCTAAAACTTTTGTACAGTACTGCATATTACCTTCCACAACACCTACCATTAAACTTATTTCTTTGTCAATTAAGTCTAAACTGATTTTCATTTATATTTAAGTACACGTACATATTTAAGTGGCACGTGTTGAGTTCCATCAGAGTTCCACCATTTCAATTCAGTGAAATGATTTTTAAAGTATTAATAAATATACAATCCTTTCATTTTATTGTAATCGTTACATTGATCATTATCATAAACATCAAGTAAACAGATTGATTTCACATACATTTGGTTCAAAAGAAAACTAAACATATTGAAAAAATGAGGCCCTTATAAGAACGCCCCTTCCCCCTCAGAACGGACGGAAGTGTGAGATCGTGTGTCTATTTTTTCCCTGCCAATCTATTTGGCCACCTGTCCGAGTCAGTCCAAGTGAAGTCCACACAAAAACCAGTACAAGAGAGAAAGGAAAGCACTAAACAAGAGAGAAATAAAATGACGAGAGCTGTTTTGGTTCTTGCTTCATTTGTAATCGTCCTCTTTCTGTCAGGTAGGAAACTATTTCTAACCCTTTATACCCTTAAAAGCTTCTACACTTTTATTTATTAATATGTCTCTGTATGTATGGATGCAAAAATGTTATTTTAAGCAAAGTAGCTGTAGTATAGTGATCATAATTCAGGATCATGTATTGTATATTATGTTAACAGCATTTAGGCCAGACTTTTTTAATTGCTTGTTCCTCGGATGTCCCTATTTAAGAATCTACTGAGGAGGGAGAAAAAAAAAATCTTTATTTTTCAGCACTTTTTAATTTCTCGAGGACTATGTGGAATCAATACAAGGAAGGAGGAAAAAATAAAAATATTTTTATTTTTAAAAAGTATTAAAATTATTAAAATGATTATTTAAAAAAATTTATTTAATCTACAATTTAATTAAAATGAATCTAGGAAAAAAAATAAATTAATGTACAAAACAATACCGTTGGCTCTTCACCGTAGGGCGGAAAAAGCTAAAACAATAAATGTTTTAATTTTTATTTAATTTCAACCATCAGTACTGCAGCGGATCCGCAAAATACCCCAAAAAAACCTTCTTTTTTGTATTCTTTGTATTTTTTTATTCCTGTATGATCATCTGCGGATCTGCGAAACATGCAATAAAAAAGTCTGACCTTAGCTTTGTACATGGCTCATGCACATAAGGTTTCCATCACCCATCAACCCAGATGTATCTGTTAGACATAAAAGATCATTATTATTATTATTATTAATAATATTATTATTATTATTATTATATGTCCCTCTGTTTAGTTGCTTTGCATGAAAGTATCCTCCTTGTCTCTTTGCCATACTAAAATTTCAAGCAAGAAGACGTTGATGATGTCCCCTCCAAATCACAGCATTCTTTTGCTTCCATTGTTGGTCAAAACTGTCCCCTCTGCAGGTGACTGAGCATATTTTACTCACTTAGAGAGCAGCCATCTGTGAGCAGACACGATATGCCACATGATTCAGTTCCCCTGGCAGCTCTTGTCACCTTTTACCTCCCTCCTGTTCAGTGATGCCCCGCATTCTGTTCATCATTAGGCTGCACTCCTGACTTTCTCCTTTAGTAGAGGTCATCTTTAGTTCAAGGGAAGCACCATCAGCCTGGTTCTCTGCTGAGCTCTTTAAGCAAACAGATCAATCACTACCCGTGTTACCCAGTCACCTTTTCCTGTCCTCAGCTAAAAATAGACCATCACACCCTCAAACACAACTATTCTAAAGCCCCCGCACCTCCTTCAATCACCCTTCACTCCTCAATTTTGCCCTTTGGGCTTAAACATGTGTGTGTGTGTGTGTGTGTGTGTGTGTGTATGTGTGTGTGTGTGTGTGTGTGTTGGAGCTCAGTGTGCCAATTCAATCTTTGTTGGTTCTAAATTGTTTATTATTATTATTATTATTATTATTATTATTATTATTACTACTTGCTGGGCTAACTGTCCATCACGAGTTGGAGGGAGGGGAGTAGAGTAGGATCTGGGGGAGCCTCAGAGTTGAGCTGCTGAACAAGAGGAGCCAGATGAGGTGGCATGGACATCTCACAGTATATATATATATGGGTAAAAGTATTGGGACATACCCTTTTATCATTCAGTCCCGTTGCCAGAAGTGTATAAAGTTAAAACTTTTGGGGCCGTTCTAAAGAGCTGTAATAGGATGGCACTGCTGAACCAAGTCCGTTTGTCTTCCCTGTATATAAAGTAGATGTTCTGTGATCACCTGTGAGTGGAATTACTGAAACATGAATACATTTAGGAACCAAAGCAACTCAACCACGACGCTCTGCTGTCCCAAATTACTGCAAACCTTCTCTGACATTTACATCTAACATGCACTGTGCATAATAGCAGGAATCAAATAAAGTGGTGTAAAGTAAAGCACTCCACCACTGGACTGTTGAGCAATGGAAGCTGTTCTGTGGAGAGAGACGAATCTCATTTCTCTATCTGGCAGTTTGATAGAGTCTGGATTTATTGATTTACAGGAGAACGGTACCTTCCTGACTGCATTGGGACAGCTATGGGGTCGTTTTTTAGGGAAATCTTAATGCATTAACATAGCGAGACATTTTGGACAGTCGTATGATTCTAATGTTGTGGGAACCGTTTGGGGGAAGGATTTAGAATGGGACGGTATAAACGCTCCTGTAGGTGTACAGTGTTTTATTGGTGGGAGCTTTCATTGTAATTTGTCAGGTGCAGAAATTGATTTTATTCATATTAATAATAGCAATTACTACTTAATTCCACCAAATATCGTACACAACCCCATGAGAAGCATATTTATATTATTGTACATATTCTTCTTCTTCTTCTTCTTCTTCTTCTTCTTCTTCTTATTATTATTATTATTATTATTATTATTATTATTATTAATAATATTATTTTTGCTGCTGTTGTTTACTTTTTGTTGTAATTTAAAAAGTGGCTTTAAATCGAAGCTGTAGATTCCCAGAATCTTTACCAGGTGACAACACCTTGTATTTATTATTATTATTATTATTATTATTATTATTATTATTAATATTATTTTTGTTATTATTATTATTACTAAAACGGCTTTACATGTAAATGCATGTTCTCAGAATCTCCACTAGGCGGAGCCAAATAATTAATAACACCATTAAAATCATGTTTTTCATATTATTACTATTAGTAGTAGTATTAAAGTTCTTGTTATTATTATAATTATTATAATGATTATTCATAAAGTTCTTGTTATTAATAAGTTAATTATTATTGTTGTTATTATTATAGAGCCTTCTCTAAAATTATTATATTGTCATTATTATTTTGTTGCCATTATAATTATTATTGCTGTTTTTGTCATTACTAGTTTAACTCGATGCTGTAGATTCCCATAATCTTCACCAGTAGTATTGTCAAATTTATTATTAATATTATTAGTAGTAGTATTATTATTAGTATTATTATTACTGAAGCAGCTTTAAATAAAAGCTGCAGCTTATCTAAATCTTCACCAAATAAATAAATAAATCAATAAATATGGATCATACCATTTGGGAGGCAAGGGGGACTGCTGTATTTTCGTTTTGTATCCTGCTTAAACTAACATTTTTTTTTACTGAGCACCTGAGCTAAACGTGCATCAGATGAGCACACAATAATGACATCACAACCAATGAACTCCCTCACAAAGCTGTACAATAATATAATTCAGATCACTTTTCCTAACTATACCAGAACTATGGTTATTTCATACACACAACACAGCACAGAATTATTCATTGTTTTTTTTTGTTGTTTTTGTTTTATCCAAATCTAAATCAGGTCCAGAGCTGTCACCAGATCTCAAAGCGCTGGTCTTTTTGGAAAAGCTGTTTGTCAGTAATTCTGTTGTTTTTTGGGGGTTTTTTTGTTGTCTGCAGACAAAAGAAAAAGCCAGTCCGTTCTTGTACTTCAGATCATTACAGTGTACACAAACTCTTCATCCACCTTCTGTACGTACTTACCGTACTGTCCATATTGTCCTGTTACCACTCTGTAAAACTCTGTCAATTCTTCTTGCTAACGTATCACTGATTTCATTCTGACTCAGGCTAAACAAAACACAATAAAAGTATTATAACATAATCTTTTTTTCTTTTAAAGTAACGCCTTAAGCATGGGTCTTAACCAACAGTTGCTTCAGACAGGGTCAGACTTTATCGACTGTAAGTCAGTCTGGATAAGGGTTTCTGCTAAATGATGTAAAAGCCCTATTTGAATCTCATTTAAAAACAGGGCAAAAAAGGCAAAGACTAAGATCTAGACCCATACAGACTGAGACCATGACTAGACAAAGACCCAGGTCAAATGAAACATAAAAACTCCAAAAGACCAAAAGACCAAAATCCTGACAAAATCAGATACAAACTGACTACCAAGTACCATGTCAAATAAAAACACAAAAGAACCAAGCCTCATACCAACCAAAACGAAGATCCAACTGGACTGCTGTCAAACAACTCCAAGACAAGACAAGAAACAAAGACGCTGATATTTATATGGACACAAAGACACGTACTGATTATAGAAAAAAATCCACACTAAGATGTAAGAAAATATATGTTATATATGTTATTGTTAGAAATCCTGTTCCTGGCTCTCTCTCTCCAGCGCGCTCCCTCTCTCGCTTTCCTCCCCGTTCTCGCTTAGGGCGTTCTTGGTCCCGTCCGGTCGCCATTTCGGGCAGTTCACCTACCCATACAGACTGAGACCATGACTAGACAAAGACCCAGGTCAAATGAGACCAAGCCATGACCAGATCCCATGGAGAAAAGACGTTCCAGACTTATAACAGAATTGCAAATAATAAGACTAAAAAAAATAAAAATAAAAAAAAAATAATAATAATAAAAACCAAAACTCGAATTTCCCCTCGGGGATCAATAAAGTATCTATCTATCTAACATCTATCTACCCTCTTTTCTGGTCTGTTCTATCTAGTGTCTTTTGCTGCTCTGTGTTCCCGTCTCTGTTTTTCCCGCTGTCCT
>JAUZSU010175856.1:0-12847 GCA_034780255.1 Parotocinclus maculicauda | reverse complement strand
TCCATATCTGTTCTAATCTTAGCCTGGTGAGGAGGAGCCACTTCCAGTAGAGGTTGCGTTAACATACATGGTCTCCAGGTCACCTCGTTCCAACTACGTGATCGAGTTTCTTGAATGGTTTGATCACCCAAAGTACTACTTAATGGTCCTTGAGATGCCCAGCCCCTGCATGGACCTCAAAAAATACCTTAAAAAAGAAGGGCCAGTGACTGAAGACGTGGCCCAAATCATAGTGGGCCAGGTGGTCCTGGCAGCATGTCACTGCAGCAACCGGGGTGTTTTCCATCGTGACATCAAGACGGAGAACATCCTGGTTAATCCGGACAGTCTTCAAACCAAACTGATCGATTTTGGCTTGCTAAAACTGGGATTGGCCTTTTTTGGATGGTATACTGTATGTGGTATACTCGTGCAGAGAGCACGATTTGGGATGTCTCCCAAGTGGCGAGGCACGGAAGTAGTCCGAACGCCAGAGGGCGAGTGTGAGCTCAAACGCGCATGTAGCGTGGGAAAGCCATGCCGGGGAGCGTATAATTCAAAGCCAGGTGGCCACTCTAGCCGGGGCGTGTCTCATTTCGAGAAGGCAGCCGACTAGAGTGAGGCTCAAGAGAGCACAAAGGGCGCTGAGGCGCCAGAAAACGAGTATTAACGCGGACGCGCGGGGAGCGCGAACGCGAAGAGATCGTGAAAGGCACCGAAGCACCAGGGGGCGAGCGTGAGCTCGAGCGCACGTGTGGCGCGAGTAAGCCAAGCCGGGGGGCGTCCCATTCAGGATGAGCAGCCGGCTGGAGTGAGGATCGTTGAGTGCCGACGACGGAAGAGCATGAGCTCAGGCGTGCAATGAGCGCACGAGTACGGGATGGTAGACCCTCAAAGTCATTACTAAATACTTCGGAGGTTCCCCCCCGTACGCGTCCATCATCCATCAGCACTAAAAGCCCCCAGAACGTAATCACTATCCCTAAAGGTGCGCGTGAGGACACGAGCGCGCCGGTGGTCGGGCGCCGTGTACCACATGGAGACTACCTGGCACCGAACAGCGCTAAAACCCACACCTAAATAGCAAGAGAAGCAGCTGTTCAAAATCAGGTCGTAATTTGGATACTGGATATAAACCACCTCACCGATAGCTCTGTAATGGCAACCGGCAAGGTCGCCCGAACGCTCCGGGGCGAAGGTAGGAACCCTAACACAAAGATGCAGTGTTACTTACCTGAAATGTTTTTTATATTTTATTGTGATGTAACATCCTTGATTCATACAGTTTTCTGTGTGTCACGCTTCGCAATGGAGGTAACGGACTCAGATGCAGCGTGCAGAAAAACAGGCGTTTAATCAAAAACGGCAGGCAAAAATCGGCGTCACAAACAGTCCAGGGTCAAAACACAATCGAGCAATAACAATACCAGACAGGGATGAGCAGAGGCGGAATCGGAGAGAGGGAACAGGGTCGGTACACGGGAAGTAGAATGATAGTCAGGTATAAATCCAATGACGAAAACGCGGAGTAACGAGGAGAACCAAGAAGCTTAGCAAAGTGTGTGTGTGTGTATGATGCTTATATGGAGTGTAGCTGATTGGGAACCGGTGTGTGTGATTAGTATGACGGAGAGAGTGTGCGTGAGGTAGGCCGGGTGTGGTCGCGAGAGCAGTCCGTGGGTGTGACAAACTGTAGTTATGTATGTACTTGCGACACAAGTTCACAAACACCAAGAATGGTTACAGCTCTTTTATAAATGTTGGAAAATATATGAAATTGCAGACAGTTTTAATGTCTCTCAAAATGGCATTACTTTATGCGTGGTTGAACGTTAAACTATTAATAAAAATATTCTAAACAAATCTAAATTTAAGCTTAACTCTGAGCCTGTGAACATTTACATCATTTATCAGATGCCCCTATCCAGAGCTACTTACAGTAGTACTTTGTGTACTTCTTAGTAACTAAATACAAACAATCAATGGCCCAAGAACACAATCTAAACAGCTAAGAGCTGATGTGAGTAAATCAAAACACAAAAACGTTTTTTTAATGCAGTTGCATTTTCAGTGACAAGATGAGTCTTTAGTCACTGCTTGAAGACAGCAAGAGACTTCCAGTGGTACTTCATTTCACCATCTGGGTGCCAGGGCAGAGAAGAGTCTTGATCCTTGTCGTTCTAATCTTTCATCCAGTCGATCCAAGCTTGTGTCTCAGTGGGTACAAGACATGGTTTAATTAGAGAGTTTGGATGAGATGGTGCTGTTCCATTTTGGCTTTGTAGCCAAGCATTAGGGATTTGATGTAGGAAGGTACAGGGAGTCAGTGAAGAAAACACAGCAGTGGGTTGACATGAGACACTTGGGAAAATTGAAAACTTTCTCCTAACGTTCTGCATTAGTTGCAGGGGTGTGATTGTATGCAATGAAAGACCTGTAACTCCAGTTGTAAAAATATGTGGTGCAGATACAGTTCCTCTTCATAATACTTTAGAAGATCAGAAGGAAGGAAGCCACTGCCAGTGAGAATGAGTGCACTTGATCCAACTTAGTACAGCATCTCATTAACACTGGCACCACTGCCCCTGTGCTTCTGCACCCATTGGCAAAGCAAGAGCGTATATAATTTGGAAAATGGTGGTGGCCAGTGTTACAAAACCTTCTCTCATCATCACAGATGACGTTCTGGTGAAAAAGAAAATTGGCAACAATATCCAAGGACTCAGGATAAACATAATGTATTAGGTCCAAACCATCTGCATTAAAACAAAAGTCAAATAAATGTTTAGTACTGCATTTTTTAAATATTAATTTTCCATACTGTCTAACATATTCTGATTTGGGGTTGTATTAACACCACAAGGATGAGTGAGTATGGTGTGATCTCGTCTAACAGAATCTTGATTGATAAGCATCATGAAGATGGTTTCAGTATGAATGTGCACTGTGGTACTGATCTAATCTTAGAGTTTGCTACATTAGCTTAACAAGAACATATTTTGAGCTTTCAGTACAGTTATTAAAACATATAAATACTGAAATAAATAACCAACCTAAAAAACTAATATACTTCAGAAACATGTATTGCTTGTAGTTGAATTTTAAAAACTAAACACACTAAAACAACCCCATTGGGTGACTTTATTAGGACTAGTTTAAGACTTGCACCTCTTGGCTTTGGACTTGACTCAAACTTGCTTGTACTGACTTGGGACTCGGAGCTTGAGTGTCATTTGTGTTATGGACAAGGCAAATAAAAATGAGTAATTTCATTGGCAAGGGCCGTTCACCATTATACTGTTTGGTTTGTACTTCTAAGATGTTTGAGAAACTCATGTTCTGGCTAATGTTCTTCAGAATCACTGTATTGTATATCTGGATGTTGTGTTAGTTCATGGTGTGTGATTTTAAGATGCCTTGACCTATCTGCATCTGGCGTTTTCTTTGATCTATGCTGTTCAAACTTTTCTCAAAGAAGTGTCACCTGATGCAAGGTGAGTTACTTGGGGCATATTGTCCGTGGGGAGGGCTTTGTCCAGTTTGTTAGGCACACAGTTCACCCTCTGAATGAACCATGCTTCTTGGAACTGGCTAATGCAATTCAGTGAATGTAAGGGCAGATCGCCTGTTGGATTGCAGCATTGCAGAGCTACCAGCGGTAGCCTGGCGGTTAAGGTACTGGACTCTGGACCTGAATGAACTTGATGGTCCAGGGTTCAAATCCCACCTTTGCCAAGCTGCCACAGTTGAGTCCTTAAGCAAGCTGCCACAGTTGGGTCCTTAAGCAAGACCCTTAAACCACCATTGCTTGAATTGTAAGACTGTACCAGTTGTAAGTCGCTCTGGATAAGGGCGTCTGCTAAATGCTGTAAATGTAAGGCAACGGTGGATGGCTGTCAATGGTAGGTCACAAATTTCCTCCTTCTAAGCACCTGGAAATGTCATGGGCAGGGACATGGGTGCGTAGTAAAGGTGCCACCTGTATCTGCATGACTGACAATGAAACTGTGGAAGCTGTTCATGCTTGTCAGTGGATCAAACAACCCTCTCTAGAAGTGATGTGCCATGGGCCGTCGTGAGCAATTAATAAAAACAACCATCCTGCTTCAGTCCAATGATATGCTGCTTCTCAAAGTCTATTAACTGTGCAAAATGTCTTGTACTACGCATGTCTAGCACTTCCAGACATGATGCTATGCCACAACATGAAGGCCAGAGCTGCTGTATTAGCACAACATATAATTAAATGTCCAGACTAAGACAAAAGTTTTAGTTAAAACATATTGTTACCTGTCTGAGCAAAAAGGCTATCATGTCAGTAGACTCCCAGTATGAGGAATGAAATAGGTGAGGCAGAGCCATGGTGGGGAATGCAGTTAGGATGTCAGGACAATAAAGTGCATAGTCCAACCGTTTGGAGCCCCACCAGCTACTGGAGACTGAAACACAGACGTGTAACAGATGTATAAAAACCCATTATCTTCTATGCTGTAACTTCCTTTACATTGATGAGTCACTGGCAATATGCAGGCACAAGAAGCTCTTAAATACAACAGTGCTTAAAAGTTTGGTAACGTTTGATAATTTTTTTTGTTCTTTATAAAATCACCTATACATTATCAGATTTCCAAGTCCTAAAAGTAGTTAAAGATAGCACAGTAAAGCAAATCTGACAAACATATACTTACTGTCATTTGTTAACATTTTGTAATTTTCTGTAAGTGGCTAAATGTTTCCAGTAACTGAAATTCAGCCCTTTCCTCCACACAAAAACTTAAATTCTGGGAAGTTGGTGGGTGAACTGTTTCTACTTCATTTCTTTAAAGTCATAATTGAAGTCATAATGTGACCATTCTAAAACATTAACTTTCATTCTTCTTTAACAATACTTTGGTAGAACAACTCGTGTCCTTAGGTTCGTTGTCATGTTACATGATCCACATTCTCTTGAGATTCAGTTCACATGGATGGGTGTAACAAGTTTTTTGAGAACGTGCTGTTAAAATTCTTAATCTATTGTTTCAATTATGGCAAGATATTCTGGTGCAGATGCAGTAAAACAGGCTCAATCCATTTTTTAATCACCACCATGTTTCACAGATGCAACAGATGGTTCTTATGCTGCAATGCAGTGTTTTCCTTTCTCCAGACACAACTCTTATTTAAACCAATACAACTTTTGGTTTTGGTCTCGTCCATCCACTTTTTATCCCAAATGCCTTCTGGATTGTCCATGTTTCACAAGTTGGACAGCAATGTTCTTTCTGGAGAGCAGTGGGTTTCTCCTTGCAACTCGGCCATGCATTCATTTTTTTGTTTAGTGGTCTAGTGGTGGTGAACTGAGGAACAGTAACATTAGTCAGAGAAAGGCATTTACAAGTTACCTGGATTCTTTTGTGACCATGCAAATTATTACAAGCCCTTTGAGTGACCTTTGATGTTTGACCAAGCAATGGTCTTCAGATTCCTCAGTTTGTTAACAATCAGTCTCACTGTGGATTATTTGGGTCCAAACTCTTAAGAGAACATTTTGTAACCTTTTCAGACTGATGAGCATGAACTATTCTCAGACGTCCTCGGAAATCACCTTTGTTCATGCCATCATACATTTTTACAAACATGTTGTGAAGACCAGGCTTTGATAGATACCTGTTCTTCTATACATACAACAAGGTGCCGCCCACTCACACCTGATTGCTCTGCCATTGATTAAACACAGCTGACTCCAATTTCACCTTCAAATGAAGTCCTAATGGTTCAAAGTTCAAATTATTTCTTTAGTAAATAAATGACCAATTTATAAAAGGAAAAGTTTGTCCTATTTGTCATAGGGGTTCTCATTGTCTACTGTTAGAACTTAAGTAAAAGTTCCATTGTCCATTGACTCACCCTGTAGAAAAAAACATACACCACCCACATAACATAAATGGGTCACTACAATGCTCTGCTAAGGGCTGAATCATACAATTGATTTCAACACAATAAAACATGATGTGAGTTGAATACTAATAAGTAACACACTGAACTGCACACAGATAGAACCTAATAGAATTCAGGTGTGTAGCTTTTCTCAGTGGATTGTGACTACACACTCACTCACTACTCACTGGTGGTGATGCAGCTAAGCTTGTCTTCATGTAACGTAGCACCTTGTGGAACTGAAGTATCCAGGAATATGTCACGATGGTTATGGATCTCATCAGCTAAAAGAAAGAAATGTTAAGAGTCAAGTGAGTGGTCCAAAACTGGCATATTTTAAATGAAGTGTGGTTTGCATTAATGTGCCGTGGTGACGAACAGGATCAAAAAGAGTTCACTTTTCAAATGTCAACTCATCCAGCCACAGAAACAGAACACCATTCAATTTTTGTTCAATTCTGTTTTCTAGGCACTCAGTTATCCACCTACCTCTGTTTATGCTGAGGAGATGTGTTATGAAAGCCTTCACTCAAGAGTCATAATGGGAATGATTTGCTCACACAAGAATGTAAAACCTTACAACTACTAATCAGTAAAATCTTGATATATTTAGACATTTGAGATGGATTGTGCCCACATATAAGATGCAGTAGTCTTAAGGCACCAGTAGCTGTTTCAACAATGGTATAATCACCATATATAACATACTGTCAACAATTGGACCCAAAATTCCACACTTGGATTCATCACTCCATAACACTCCTTTTCCACTGATCTTCATTCCACTCTTTGTAAGTAGAAGACTTTGACTGTAGAAGAGTCAAAATTGGAATTCTGATGAAGCTGCCAGATTGTGCTTTTGCTCAAGTTTAAGAGGCTGTCACACAAAACACTTGTCATAGCCTATATAATTTTTGTTTTTATGTATTTTAATACTACATACCATCTTCCTGTTTTTTTCTGATTATATTCTAATAAAAAGACTGAGAAATAATTATATATGGTCAATATATAGTAAAACAACCATATCTTATGCTGGCCTAAGGCATTTGCATAGTGCCATGCCAGTTGACATCACTATTGGAATAAAATGCATAAAGAGGATCACATGTGTGTGTTGGGGGGGATCAATTACTGATGAGTTACGGAGTTACAGTTGCCACAGTCTTTTAATCATGTGTTTTGGATTGCTGTATTTCTAGTTACTTTTAAAGATAAGGACTCTCCTTTATACTTTCAAATCTGCAAATCTAAATCTCTAAAGTCACAGCTATACCCTCTAACAATATCTTACAAAAGACCACAAAGCACATTCAGCCACAGTGTCCCACACACAACTGTGTATTCAGTGAGCCACCCAGGTATGAATCACATTGACTACAGGCGGCAAAGGTGCACCTTTCAAGCCATTTTTCATTTCATCCAGCCACTTTTTTTGTGATTTCTCAATTACCGAGACGAGCTGTTTAGAGGAATTTCCATTATTGTGACACTCTAAGAAGGGGTAAAAACCAGTGAAGTCAGTGAAGTCAGGTGGCTGCTTGTGTGCATTTTAATCGGGACAGCATTTGACACAAGCCATGAGTTTTTATTGCTTTTCACCCTGTAGTCATATCTGATCAGCAGAGAGGTGCATGCAGTGTGTGCTGCAATCTCATTCTTATGGGAGATGAGGAACATAGGTGCTCCTGCTTACACATAAAACCCAACCTGCACTGCTGAACACGAGAGAAAACATTAGCTTTTGGTCTCACAGTCACCCAGCTCATAAAAATTGAGCAAATAGCCAGAGAATAAGAGCTCCATAGCACTGGTCTCTCATCCTGTCTGTCAGTGATTGGCCAGCAATGAGTTGGACCCTGGCATGTTTGCTCTTCCTCAGCACCCCACAAATTTCCATGAATTTCCCTTAACTAAATTTATTTGAATTCTCACAGCAACACATATATGGTTCTGAATTTCCTACATCTGTATATTTTAAACTTGATTCTTTTGCTACCTGATTTTTATATGTAATTCAGATTATAAAACAGTTTTGTAAGTTACAAATACATATCCATAGATACTATTAAAAGCAATTTAATAACATTCAATTCTAAGTGAAATAGTTAGGTAAAAGGTAAAATAATAAAACAATAAAAGAAAACTCAGCATGCTTAGAAAAGTTGTTTGTAAGCCCTCAGTTTTTAGAAACGTATGATATTATGCACATTTTATTCATTATTTATATATGAATTTATTAAGAAATTAGTATTTCATGAGCATGAGCAAAATCTTTTACCCATAAGTATTGGTACAGTTTTTATTTTATATCATTATAGGTCAATCACGTTGATAAGTTTAAAGAGTACAAATAATATTATTTTGAATAAACAAAATGGCTAATTATTCAAACACAAATGCAATTGCACATTAAAAACATGTTGTCTTATAGCTAGCATTTTCTCATAATTGTGTTTCTTGCAAAATTGTGTTTTTGTCTCACTCTGTGTGTGAGCAGGCCACATGAGCCTGAGGATGTCAAAAGGTAATGTGCTCAGTCAGAGCGAGTAGTCCTTTATTTAAATCAGCAAAAACGTAATGTTTTGGCTCAAGCTGCAATATTAGCAGATAAGTATGTATTAACATATAAGATCATGTTGACAATGCCTTCTTCTCAGCAGAAGCAATCTCCAACCTCCTCTAGAAAAACTGTCAGTGCTCAAAACGAAAAAGAAACAAAAACAGGTAACAAGTCATGCAGATCCTATTGCTGTTAGAGATGATTACCTAGAGCAGCAGTACACTGTATTACCTGACAAAAAAGTGATCAATCCAGCTGATTACTGCTTTTCATCTGAAGAATGAAAGACAGCATGTCAATCGTGGAACCATTTCCATACCACAACCATGTACTGGTGCTCGGCCATTACCACCCCAGTTTTGTTCATACATTAATTCATTAGACATACATGAGTGTGCACTGAAATACTTCACTTGGCCAGCAAGTGATAAGTTGTTAAATTTTGTTGAACTGCGTTAGTCCTTTGACTAAGATCCAATAAGAAAACTTCTAACGTGTACAGCCAGTCAGTTACCAGAAGTGATACCTTTATATACAGTTAGATATAGGCAGGAATTAAGGCTCCCTTCGTGCACATCAGATTGCAGGATGGGAAAGGATGGGATGAGTGAGTACTCCAGTGCTGTTTGAGATGCTGTGTGGGAGTCGGCTGGGCTCAGTCTGTCAGTACATGTGTTTGGTCACTCTGTTTGAGAGACCCTTAAGGCATTGCAGGAACAGTAACTTCCACATGTTGTAAACTCACAGACCAGCCAGTGTCTGCTCCTAATGGCATAAAAGTTTTCTTGCTCATTTCAGGCCAGACGGGAGGTGAACTTATTTTACCAAATGCAGTTTGCACGTTTTTTATTAAGTTTTTATTTTTATTTTTATTTATTTTATTATGAGCTTGCTGTTTCACATCAAAGAAGCAAAACTCAAGTGTCATGTAAACGTGTTGATGAAATATTATGGCTATTGCTCCACGGACCCTACATTAGCATTCTGTTAACTGTCAGTACCATATGACTAGTACAGCAGGATACTCCTGAGTATGATGATCTTTAACTATACTGGTCACAAAAAATAATGAATATTTCATTTTGAAATATGAACACCATAAACTATCTCCTTATTTTTGTGAGCAGTATATAAGGAGGAACGCTTAGCATGTGCATAATTGCCTCATTCAGTGGCACTGCTTAGGCTTAAAAATGAACTTAAACATTCTTTGTTCTTCAGCAAGTTTCCTTCCATGTTATCAGATAGCCCCTTCTCTACTGTATGTTGTTGAGCATGTTAATGATGTAAGTGATCATTTGCCTATCTGCCTTAAAACCATAAAAGTGCTATTATGAGACAGAAAACGGACTATTTGTCACACAAAAATGCCACCAATCTGTGCTTTTGCACAGAATTTTGTACCGTAAAATCCCTCTATCTGACTCATATCCTCTTATTCACTGTCTTCATAGTGTAGATTTAGCTAAATCTGTAAGTAAGGTCAAATTTAATGAAAGGTTACTGGCAGGTACCACTTTCTAATTAAACTGGCATGGTTTTGTACATTTGGAGAAGTGTAAGTCTGGAAAAGGTGTTATAACCCACATAAGAAACTGATAGTGTATATACCACCTTCTCCATAGTTGTGTGAACCCTCTTCAATAGGGTTCACCTTTGTGTATGGGACTGTTACATCCACATTCCATTACTGCCATATTATTGTGTTTTTGGCTTTTTATTTGTTATACAGCTGACATCATGTGTTCTTATTACATTCTTTTAACCTGCATGTGACCTTTAAATTTAAAGTACAGTCCCTACGGTAAAACACTGAACCGTTGTTTTGTGGTTGTTTTGCCTTTTGGTAAACAAATTAAGTATTGTAATATTATTGATGAAATAAAGAATTAAAAGTCAAAAGCTGCTGAAAGTTGTCAGTTCCAACTATTGTTGTAGTGAAATATATAAGTGTAGAGCTTTTGACCAAAAAACATATATTTTATATTATACATTCACGTTATAGCTACTACTCAACCACAATTACCTACCACAAAAACACTGTATTACTGGCAAAAAATCAGTAGTATTAATCATAGTACCGGGCATGCAGCGAGGATGTGCGATGACTGTAATAAAAAAAAATATTTTTCCCAGGGGAAGTTATTCCATGTGGCTAAAATAATTAATTAATACATTTAACCAAGATTTGTGTTTAAGTGTTTTTGCAATAGATCTTCTCACCCTGCCGTTCAAAAGATTTAGATTTTTAGATTTTGTTGAGAAATAATATGAAATTTAATCACTGTTGCACTGGGTAGAATGCTTATGCTGCTTTGATTTTATTCAATTAGAAATAACAGACAAGGTTGTGTCCGAAACTGTTATCTTTTCAAGTCAACCCCTAATTAGAGGGAGCAATCTAGAATAAATCAGTTAATCTAACACACAGTTGTATAATTCAGGTTAAAAAAATCCCTGCACCTACAAAGCATCACCAATTAACTAAGGCCAGCAGAAATGATTAATTATTAAAACAGTGGAGTGGTAGTAAATCAGGGCAGAACTTGACATTTTTGAAGCTGAAATGTAATATGGCTGCCGATATACACTGAGAAAGTGTGGATAATGCAGGTTAACAGTGCAGTGAAGAGCATGAGATGGAGTGGCCAGCAATTACATTAAAAATGCAAGCCTTGCAGAAATAGCTCTGCTTTTTAACACAGCTCATACAGAAAGGCCAGGAAGGTTCTTGCACACATCCAGTCACTAATTGTGTGTGTTTGGCAGGTGCGTAGGTGGCATGGTTTGTTTTGACACTCAGCATTGCAGAACATGGCAGGGAAATAAATGATGTGTTTAGCTTTGTGTAACGAGATTTGTTTTGTAACTGGACAAAATGGAGTGAAAAGAGAGGCTTCCTTTTTACAATAGCAACATACTGTAGAGCACAGTAATGGCATTATGCACTAAATGTGAACTCCTTACCATAATACAGTGTTCCCTCGCCACTTCGCGGTTCACCTTTCGCGGACTCTGTGCATCGGGGGTTTTCAAAAAATATTAATGGAGAAAATATATTGCGGATTTTCACTGTTTCCCGGGTTTTTGCGGAACAGTTATTTTTATGTCTACTACTATTTCTTTCCTTATCTTTGCAACAGGCAATCAACTACATGATCAATCAAAGTGTCTTAGGGAGTGGTCTATGTTTGCCATAATTAACCATAGGTGAGCTTAATTATACTCATTTTTTAGACAAGAGGTACAGACAAAAAACTTTTCTTCTAAATGCTGCTAAATGCTTCTGCCATCACTGTCCTCAAAGTGGGTGTGAAAAGATAAGCAGTGTTACAGTCAAAGAGACAGATGAGAGGGAATTCAATTAGATGAGCTGAGAATCCAAGTATTTATTACTTGGTGTGCTTTGATTTGAGGCACTAAATTGAAACACTGGAAAGGACCTTTGATATAAATGTGTGTAACGTGGCCTGTTTGTGTACAAAAGCAGGAGGAAAGAGAGATTGGAGATTTTTTGCAATTAATACAACACATGCAGACAGCATGGTGGCTCAGTGGGGTAGCACCGATGCCTCACAGTAAGAAGGTCCCAGGTTCAATCCCAGAGTGTAGAGGTCTGGGCCCTTTCTGTATGGAGTCTGCATGGGTTTACTCTAGGTACTCCGGTTTCGTCCCACAGATCAAAAACATGCGTGTTAGGTTAATTAGTGTCTATAAAAAGTGGCCCTTAGTGTGTGACTGTGTGTGCCCTATGATGGATTGGCGCCACGTGTATTGTTGTTCTTGCCCTTGCGCCCAGAGATGTTGAGTGAGTACTGGGTGAATTAAGCGGAAGATAATGGATAGATGGATGGAAACGTGAAACTAAATGAATGAACCAATTCTACTTGAAATCAATCCAAAACAATTATTGCATCTTACTGTGGGCTAGATTCTTACCAATAAGGGTGGAGCGGCCATCACCTAATGGGTAGTGCTGGTATTGAGGGACAGGAAAAGGTGGCAGTCGATGGAAATGAGAGTGCAGAAGGGGCTCCAGTCTGGAGGCTGAGGGGTCGGAGGGGTAGAACAGGTTGAAGATCTGAGAGCAGGCTGGTCGCAGTTCAGTCACTGTCACAAAAAGCAGAAATGAGAAACTATATATACACAAGGAAGATTTGGAAACCAATGAGTGACTTAAGACTCCTGTAATGTGGTGTTGCAACAGAGCTGTTCTCTCTTATACTGACATGTAAAAGTAACCGGACTGTGTCCAAGGGACAATATCAGGACGAGTGTGCTGGGAAATAATGCGCATGCGTGTGTGATAACTGACCATGAACTGAAGGAAGTACTGTATATCTCATGGCTAACACCAATCCAAGTGGACAGCCCAGCAGGAAACAT
>JAUZSU010175835.1:0-12851 GCA_034780255.1 Parotocinclus maculicauda | reverse complement strand
TATATAATAGGATTTGTTTCTGTACTTTAGGATTTGGTCCGAATAAGCGGCTGGTCCTATTAACCGGAATCGACTGTTCTATCAGAATCGACTGATATTTATGTATCATATATATCGTATATATATATACTCATGCTCAAAAAATATGCTCAAAAAAATAAAGGGAGCACTTGGAGCCAAATGGAGGAATACACACCTTTAAAGGTGAACTTAGTATAGCACAATATGATGCTGATAGCAATGGTTCAGTGACTCAAATTCTGTTTGATACAAGACAAATATCCCCTGATTGACCGTATTCCGAACAACATGGACGATCAGCCAGATGAAAACAGACTCATGTAAACCAGTTCATACAGATACAGGTTAGAAAGAATACTTACAAAATACACTTTCAGACACCAATTACACCTTGTTACAAATAAGTTGCGGAAAGTCATCTTGCACAAAGTCTCTAACCACATCAACCAAGTCTGCAGTACAGAGGTAGTTGGAATTACGGGTAAAGAAACATCAATGTTAGAGGTTTTCGCTGTTGTGGTAAATCTCCATTTTAGTTTTATTCTCTCCCTAAATTCCAACTGCTCTCTAAGTCTTTTTTAAACCCTCGACGCTTATGCATGCGCGAGGCTGCATCGCAGATAGAAGATGCGCCCTTTTGCCAAGTGGCCCACTGGGAAAGGAAGATAGCTGCAGGACGGCAGAGGGACTAAAATGCAGAATTAGAAGCTCTCTTTCCTGTGTTAGCTGGCTCGAGCTCGTCTGGGGAATTGGCTTAACAGCCAGTGTTTTGCTATGGCCCAGGTTTAATGAGCCTGCTACGCTCACCTCAAACCTTAGCCTGCTGCGAAGATTCATAATGCGCTATGATAAAGTCAGACAGGCATGTCACGGCAGGAATGCTCCTGCCTGTTTAAAGCCTGGAAACCTTCAACTTATTGATTCACCTGAGTATTAGTGTGTTAGCTTAAAAGGGACGTGACTTATCATTTAAAAGAACAATTGGGCAAAGACTTTTTTTTTTTTTACTCCTCAGACTGCCATATTTCTAATGAGCTATTGACACCTTTAATCCCAGATATCTGCTGGGCGTTCACAGTTTGTAAATCTGCAGAGCCAATTAAGATGGTCTACTGGTGAGACTAAGATCGGTCTTAAGAGCGTAGCTCAGATGTTAGTATTCGTAGGCTACCTCATTGCATTGCATCAGTCAGACATCCTGCTTTATTTATACATGCATGTGCTGTAAAAATAAATAAGGTTTATTGGTGCTTTCATGTTTGAAAGCGTAAGCTATGCAGACGCAGTGTTCAGGTGGTCTTATACGCTAGCCCTACACTGCAGGACCTCAGGCTTGAGACCCAATGGTGAGCCAGGTTAGGCTGAACATTGAGACACGGTTTTGTTTTGAATGGAATAGATTTTAGCTTCTATTATTCTAGTAAATACTCAATCTGACAGTAGTACTGAAGTAAAAGCGTATTTAGTTTACTCAAGTAGAAGTATAAAAGTACAAGCTAAATACTTAAAGTAATTCTAAATTTTTTTGTGTAAGAGGTAAATATTTATTACAGTATGAGCACATAATGGTTTGTTCTACTATGTAAGTCAAAATACATTGTCATATTTAGCCATCCATTTTTTTAACACCTCTATTTATTGAAAATATACAGTTATATTACAATATTTAGCCATCCTTATGCTAAAAACAGGTGGCATGGTGGTTCGGTGGGTAGCACCTCTGCCTCACAGCAAGATGGTCCCGGGTTCAATCCCAGGATGGAGCGCCCTGGGTCCTTTCTGTCTGGAGTCTGCATGTCCTCCCTGTGTCTGTGTGGGTTTACTCTGGGAACTCGGATGTTTTTCCACAGTCCAAAGACATGCGTGTTAGGTTAATTGGTGTCTCTAAAGTGGTCCCTAGTGTGTAACTGTATATGTCTGCTCTACGATGGATTGGCGCCCCGTCTAGGGTTGTTCTGGCCCTTGCGCCCAGAGTTGGCAGGTGGGCACCGGCTGGCCCTCGACCCCGTGTATATTAAGCATAAGAGAATGGATGGATGGAATAAAAACATTTCCAAACACAAGGAACCAAAATATACAAAATTATTACTTTTTTTTTTTTAAATAATGTTGTGACTGATTAAAATTGCTTAAAAAAAGAAAATAAAGGCATATATTAAACAGATAAATAAATAGATAAAAGCTACGGTAGCAAACCTGTTTTGAAAAACATAGTGAGTCAAAACTTTTTAACTTTTTTTGTTTTGAAATATGGTAAGTAAAAGTAAATCAATTTTTAAAGTATTATGTTGCAGAGATAATTAAGTAAAGTACAGATGCCTAAAGAAATGCTTAAATACAGTACTTTGTTACTTTACACTCAAAATTTGTCTAAAAGCTCATTAATAAATGAATGAAATTAATCATGTACAAAAAGAGTTACATTTGCTCCCTGTAAGCTACCTGTCTGGAACTGTAAAAGAAATGTGAGTTATTTAAAAAAATACTGTAGCAGGAAGTTCTCTGTTCTAAGACTAGATTTTTGGAGAGCAGCGACACGGCAGTTAATCAGTCTCAACTATTTCAGCCTTGAGAGTAATAAGTAAGAGCTTGAATGAGTTTAACTCCCACGAGCTTCATTTCTACAAAGTGAAGTCAGACAGACTTTTCCTAGCTGAGGCTGTGGCAACCTGTATCTAATTCCATTTCACCTGCTGCTCATAAGTTAGCTCATTAGTGTCAAAATCCAACTGGTTTTGTGGCCGTGCTAATCAGAGCTTGTTCATTTAAAGGATTTGTGAGGTGAGCTTCGACTGCTTTCCACTTGAAAAGAAGATGAGTATTCAGCCCATAAACTATGCACACTCTTAGTTATATTAGAACCTGATAGTGCCAGGGAACGGCAATATAGTCTGGTATGTACAGTAGAATAGACTTTGATTTCTTGAAAAAACATAAGAAACTAATTCTAACTTGGTGTTTGGAAATGGCAGTTTTTTTACATGGCAATCAACATAGAGACGAAAATAATACTAATACTAAGACAAAATATTGCCATAATAGATTTGATTTATTCGTTCCACTTTAATACGGTGAACCTCTGATAAAATGTAATGTAGAAAAGTATTTTATTATCATGCAGATCTCAGTCTCTCCCAGAAAACACTCTAAAAAAACACATTAACTTACCTCAACAATGGAGCATTGTCCCAAAGAGGGCAGCACGGGGGCTCGGTGGGTAGCACTGCTGACTCCCAGGGTCCTTTCTGTGTGGAGTCTGCATGTCCTCACCGTGTCTGTGTGGGTATACTCTGGGTAATCCAGTGTTCTCCCACAGTCCAAAGACATGCGTGCTATGTTAACTGGTGTCTCTAAAGTGGCCCTTAGTGTGTGACCGTGTGTGTATGTGCCTTTGATGGATTGGCTCTCCATCTGGGGTTGTTCCTGCCCTCGCGCCCTGAGTTGCAGGGTGGGCACCGGCTGGACCGCCACCTTGTGTGGATTAAGCAGAAGATAATGGATGGAGGGGAAAGCAGCTTTACAGTTATCTAAGCCCAAAACTTGAATTGAGCAAACTTAGGGAAAGAGTGGGAAGGAAAAGCTTCCTAAATGTTTTTTTTTTAACTGTAAGGACAAAGACTTAAAAATGGACCCATTTTAAATTGTTATGTCTGACAATGTCCAGGTACAACAATAAAATAAATTACGGCTAACTCTACAAAAGCCTCGATGCCAAATTATCAAACCAGAGGTGACAGTGGTAAGGAAAAACACCCTAACGTGCATGATTAAGACGGTTCAAAGAGCAAGGCTTAAATTGTGACTCCCATCCTCCACTGGGTGACAATAAATGGCCAGACTAATGTCATGCGTTTACGTGTAAATAAATAAAAAACACCAGTACTGGAGATTTTTGCTTATGAACATAATTGAGCCTAAATGTACTCATGACGATTAGCACATACTAGATATACCTGGTTGTCCCATAACGTACTAGAGCTAACTAATATTCCCCCCCCCTCCTAAGGCCCCCGCTGGACTGTGCTCACATTATGCTTAAAGTATCTGAGCCCAAACACGTTATAGTAACACACCCTTTCTCCAGAATGACTTAGAACTGATACTCTTACAATCCCACTAATTTTGAGTTACTAAGTCTTAACAGTGGCTGCTTGGCCAAGGTGGGACTTGAACCCTGGACCTTCTAGTTCATAGTCCAGTACCTAAAGCATTAAAATAAGTGTATTCCACAGTGTTTAATGGTGCTTTGTATCTTCGGAGGCAAATTTGATTATTCTGAGCCGTTATAGCAGTCATTTTGAAAAGGCACAATGCTGAATCTGTTACATATGGTACCAATGTGCCTCTAATAGTCTGTTATCTAGGAAAGCCATTTATTAGCACACAAATTTTGTAAAAAACTGTCACTGTTGAGACAAGTGGGATGATTTATTCATACCGTGTGCACACTGCTAAACTGGAGGCTGTATGTGTTTCCGATTTCATTATCCTTGGAGCTTCCGTGCAAATCCAAAGAAGCAACCATCCAATGTGTCTAGATATCCAGATTCGTCCAGGCTTTGTGTGAGGTGTGTACGGAGAGACAGGTAGCCGTGGCTGCCATTTTCTTCCCCATAGCATCGTGACATGTGCGATGATGGAGGCGGCTCTGAAACTCTTTTTCTCTCTCTGCATGTTTCTCACCATCTCTGGCTGTGTTCCCTCCTCCTGGATATTTTATCATTAGCGAGGGGAAGTGTTCCCGGGCTCCCGCCGAGCTCTTTTGATGGAGCGCGGACAACAAAGCTGGGAGGGCAGACAGCCGGCCAATTTCCTCAGCACAGATGTTAACTCAGTGGTATCTGTCTGGATGCACCGGGCAAACAGTGGCGCTGCCCGCGTCACTTTTTGTGCCTGTTATCTCAGCGGCGAACAAGCACACAATCCACACACACAACCTGCACCAGCCACCCACCTTATTCTGCTCATTTCATTAATGTGTTTGTGCCGCGGCGACAAATCCTGATCACAAAGAAACAGTTGCATGAGCCGTTCAACCAGCAAGAGATACGTGTTTGTTGAGGTAACGAGCGAGCTAACAAGCTACTTAATACCAAAGCACCTGCTGCTATTTAATCAAACTGCATCGTTTTGGCACAATTATTGGCAACTCTGGTAAAGGTGAGTTCAAAAATGATCGCTTGGTGCATTATCTTGATCTGACAATGAAACATGGGAGGAAATATAATATTTAATTTATCTAAAGTAAATTTAGTCTGGGAAAAAACACTTTTATTACCACAATTATTGGCAAATTGGAACTGATGCATTTATTCAATTTTTTTATTCCATATTTTACCTTTTTAAGTTGATCAGAGTGTCTAAAAAAATGTTTTTTTTACCCCAGAATCGAACAAAAATTGAAACATCGTTTCATGTACGTGAATGACCAAACGTCAGGGTGGGTCTGACAGGAATTGGATTCAATTAAACTAATTTAAATGGGAATGACCTTCTGGAGCCAAAAAAAGCTTGGATTCCAAGGTTCCACTGTATTAATCAACATGGAACAGACAACATAACACAATTCAAATAAGGGAACAGTGTGTTAACCATCATAAGTCAGGAATCGACTATAAATCTACCCTTAAAATGTCTACAGGACATTTTAATTGGAGGCATTAATTAAAAAGTTCCATTCGAACGGAACTGTGATTAACTTGCCTGGGTGAGGACCCAAGTTTATTTTGCATCCACAACCAACGAGAGGCAAAAAAATCCCTAATTATCACTGTTGGAGAGTTAAAGAGAGGTAGAAAAACAGATTATTTGGAAGACTTGCCTGGAAAAAAAGGGTTAAAGTCTGGTATAGGGAGGAGGGCCTAATATTTTTGTTTTTTGTTACGTTCTAATACATTTTTAAAGGTTTTGGTTAGATTCTATGAAATTTAGGATGTTTGCCAGCAAACACTGAAGGTGAGTTTGAGGCTGTGTGCCTCTGCCAAGATCTTCCAGCAGGACAGTGATTCAAAGCATATGTCCAGATCAACACAAAACTGCTTTATTGAACATAAAATCAAGTTTCTGCCATGTCCCCTGATCTAAAGGCTGTAGAAAACCTGTGGGGTGAGCTAAGAGGAGAGCGTACTAGAAAGGACATAGGACCCTGGATTCTGTAAAGTAGAATGGTCTCAGATCTCCTGCTATGTATTCTAAAACCGTACTGCTTTTCTAGCAACGGGAGGCTGAGCAAACTATTAAATGCGGGGGTGCCAATAATTGTGGCACATGCGGTTTTGTCAAAATTACAGAATTTCTTGGTGAGGAATTCAAATTACTTTATCCAAAGTTGGATTTTTCTCATTCTTTCGTGTTAGATAAAGCTAATTTAACAACCATTCAACACTTTATTTTTACTCATGTCTATGAGG
Organism: Parotocinclus maculicauda; assembly: GCA_034780255.1. Lineage (NCBI taxonomy): Eukaryota > Metazoa > Chordata > Actinopteri > Siluriformes > Loricariidae > Parotocinclus > Parotocinclus maculicauda. Next base: position 6,420 of record JAUZSU010175835.1, on the reverse strand, counting down.
GGTGTCAATAATTGTGAGAGGGATTGTGTGTGTACATGCATGCATCCTGTTGTAGCAAAAACTTATCCTAGTCAGTCATAAGAATTTATTGAGTGAAAGCAGAACAGCAGAACAGCAGAACCAGTACTTTTTAGGCTTCTCTGATTTTCTGAGTCCCATCTGGGAATAAGCGTATATGCTTCTAATTTTCTTTTATTTAATACATATTATGCTTATAAACTATAATCAACATAACAATCTGAGTAATTCTGACTGTTATCAATGTATAAGGTTCCAGGTCAAATACAGTACTGTGCAAAAGTCTTAGGCCACCATTAGATTTGTTTTAGCAATGGTGTGATGACCATATCTAATCATTTCTCCGCTTTTGTTACCAATACACCTAGAAAATACAGGATGTGTCTATAAAGTAGTTAGAAAATGTAAGAAATCAAACAAAAACAGCTTTTATTGTGTACAGTGGAAGTATTTAGTGTGATCTCCCCTTACACTTGAACAACAGCAGCATCTGGCAGCTTCATCCAGCTCACATCATTATACTTTTTGTAAAGAAATTTGATCAGGAATGGTCTTTTTGGAAGGGTAGCTGCCAAGAAACCACCTTTTCAGAAAGGTAAATATATATTAAGAGATATTATTATTATTATTGTTAAAAAGATAGTGAAACTTAATTATATATGATCATTATACTATTGCTAAAACAGCAAGTCTACTAGTGACCTAAGACTTCTGCACAGCACTGTGAATAACAGCTGCGTAATAAATAGATTGTTTTTGATGATATGAATAGTTACAGTCTCTGCAGGTTCCTGGTCACATTTTGTTGATTTTTGAACATGGAAAAAGAAAAAATGATCACAATCTCAGCATGCCAACACTTTTAATATGTCATGTTTATATTCGTTGTACCGTCTCAACACACATTTGTATAAAGAAAAAACATAAATTATTAACTTTTTAGCGTTCTGTGAAATGCAGGGTTTTTTTAAAGACATCTTTTTAGGCAGCTTCTTTATGTAAGCTCATACATAAAATATAAAGTCCAGAATTATTTGAACTTAGAGTGCATTGATATTTGTACAAGTCTAGCATAGGTGACTTTAGCTTCAAAGTCCTGATATTTGGACTCTGAAAAAGTCACCGTTCTTGCAGCAGTGTGAACTTAGGTTTGATTGCAGGTAAACATGGAACAGTGTTGGCATCTCTGAACTTTTCCACCTCACCACCTACATCTTTCCATTTTCCACATTTCATTAGCATACGCCTTGGTTAAATAAAATAAAAAAATCGATCAATCCACACCATGGGTTAAAAGCTTATGCGAGAGCAGGGTTTTAGCAGAGCAACCTGCTAAACTCATCCTGGTTTGTACCAGCGTAACTCGGTTTTAAGTCCAGTGGCTGGTGCTACATGCAGTGGAAATGTAATTCAGAACATTAATTTAAAATGTTGCCGTAACATTTTCTGAATTTTCTGGTTGCTTTAAGGTAGTGAATTGTGATTGTTGCTTTCAAAAAGGCCATTTATGCTGAAAATGCTTTGAAATTATTTTATACTTACAGTCATACTGTTTGTTACCATTTATTAGGTTATTTTAGTTGGTGACTAATATGCCAATATTTAAAGATCAGGATGACCGATGTCTGATATATAACGCTGGTTTAACATTTTCTGCAACTTTTTACAATTTTCAAAAAAATGTATAATAATAAATGAGAGATGAAATGGCTGAAATGAAATAAACATTTATTTTAGTTATAAATGCACTCTCTTTTTTTATTTAAGTTTTATCGCACTTAACAGCCAGGTAACAGCACCTTCTTGGTCCTGAAGCGTACTTGCAAAAAATAGTGTTAGAGCAGTGCAACGGTAGCAGCATCTTTTCATTTTTAATCACCGTTCCACTTAAGAGCAGCTTTTGTTGTAATGCTGTGTTAAAATTTTTCTCATAATTGGCTCCACCCACTTTGAACGTTCTCTCAGCATCTCTTTGTTTTGTCACTCAGTAGTCCGGTTTATGAGTTGCAAGTTATAGTGCAGGAAAAACTTTATGTGCATTTTTGCCACTATTTTTAAATTTTGGCCTGGTGAGGACAGATAACTGCAATGGCATGAATCGGGCCGATTCATCTGTCTAACCCTAGAACAAACATGAATTAGGAAGATAATAAGGACAGGTAAGTATAGAAGGCTGAGGTGTTAGCAGGAAAGATCCTAAGCATTTATAGAAATGAATCGTGATCTCACAGAAGTCATTTTAGTTCGGTGACTAAATGAAAAAACCTTTACATTTATGATCTCCACATTCTCTTAATCTTTTTAGCGGTATAACTATAGCAGTGCTGGTATGTGCTGTTTAACGACCATATTACACTCTGTAAAACAGTTCATTGATCAGATTCGAGCAGGTCCAAGCCATAAATATACTGCTCATAAAAATTAGGGGGTTACTTTAAAAGGAATAATTAAATATCCTTTAATTATAATGTATACAATTGTATAAAAAAGTAATGTGTACGTGTGAGACATACCACTGAAAAGAAGACTTTTGCTGACCATCTACACAGAATCAGAAGCCTGACCTGATCTTCATGCCACTCCCTCCAGGGAATACATTATACACATATACAGGCACACATTATAAACCAAAATAGAAATGCTCACAATGGAATACAAACAGAAATAAACTTACATGTAACAAATACACATGCTGTTTAGCTGCATTGTCCTGCATTCCCTCCTCTGACCCCTTTTGGCTTCCACAGCAGGCTGCTCAATTACAGCTTGCTGTGCCCAGCCTATTTATAACCTCACTTCCTGTGACTGTGTTGTCTGGCATTTCACCTCACACAAAACATAGACACACCCTGTTCCTCCTGTCTCCCAGTTCTGGGTTGTCCTTCCTTTTCTGTTCTTTGGCTGTGTAATGTTCAGTGTTTTGTGGTTCATTGTGTCTTGTGTGATCTTTGTTTTATGTTAGCATAGCACTGCCTTTGATTGTTAGCACTGTAGCTGTTAGCCTCTGTTCCTGTTAGCACTGTGGGTGTGTATACAGACATACATACATGTGTGTATCATATTAGCCCTGTCTGATTGTTTAGCACTTGCCATTGTTAGCCTGGTTGTTGGAATAGCCGATTGTTTACAGCTGTTAGTATTGTGTGTCTTGTCCAGGTAGCCATTAGCCTTTGTTGTCTGAGCATAGTCTATGTTAGCATTACTTGTTTGTCTAGCTGTTTGGATTTGCACTGTCTGTGTTGTTTGTTAGCTCTGCGTTTTCCACATTGTCTACCTCACTTCTACTCAATAAATCTTCCACACTTGCTATTGTATCATTAATTACTAACCCTAACTTCCTAAATTGAACGTCTGTTTGTATCCGTGTTCACAAAAAGCCACAAAACTACCGCAGTAGCCTAGTGGTTAGGCACTGAACTCTGGACCTTATGGTCCAGGGTTCAAATCCCACCCCTGCCAAGCTGCCACAGGTGGGTCCTTAAGCAAGGCCTTTAACCCACCATTGCTTAAATTGTAAGACTGTATCAGTTGTAAGTGGCTCTGGATAAGGGTGTCTGCTGAATGCTGTAAACGTAACGTAAACGTAAACACAGCTAGTAAGGAAGCTCCTAATTATTTGTGTAAGTTTTTAACAAAAAATATTCATGAAATGAAGTTATATTTAAAACATGTCAACAGGTATGACTTAAATCATATGAATAGCAATAAAAATACACCTGCTAAATCTTTTCTAAATCATACATTAAAGGTAAAAGGCAGATTTTTATTTCCTATTCTAATTCTAGACCTCGTTTGGGAAAAGCGAACAGACTGTAATCGGATCGTCGTTAAACGGCGCTTTACTGTTGCATTAACTTTGAAGTTGTAACTTGACCATTTGTTAGGCTCAGCCATTTCACTTGGTCCACAATTATATGCACCCTTGTTAAAAAGAATGTGTGTTAATTCAATGTTAATTTTTCTCAATCTCAGACAAAAAAAACAAACTTGTTAATAGAAGTACTGTTGTTCTAAGAATCCAAGCAAACTATAAAATTGCTAAATACATGGGTGCTAATAATTGTGACATGCCATTATGTTTTGATTAATCCATATTTTCCATTGCCTAGCAACAGTATTCATGACTTGTATTGTGTGTTTGACTTTCCCATGCCTGAATAACATACTCACGAGATCCACACACTGTCTCTGGTTTCATCATTTGGTGGTACGGCTTCCATTTCCATTTCCCTTTTTAAACCCATCCATGTTTTCTGTTGCTTTGTGTTTGTGTTTATGACATTTGATCCTATCCCATTTTTATGCTGTCCTTTTGCAGTACTTAGTTTTGCCGCATCCTCAGGATGTGCGTCTTAGCGTTAGTTCCTACGTCGACTTCTTTTCGACCTGTTGTAACGCTGCTTTAGCTTGAACCCGCAGTAGTTGCTTTTAGTGACGGTGTTTCTCATGGTTGTGTTGAGCTTGCTTTTTGGTTTTGTTTGCTTATTTCCCCGTATGTCATATTTTTTTGTTGTGTTGTGTTTTCTCATCCAGATGCCCCTACCACCACCACCCCTATACCCACAACAGCCACCACCACCATGTACACCACCACATCCCTCCCAGGCATCACTCAAGGTACAGTATGACCTCCAGCCGCCACTCGCTCACCAGCTTGTGTGTGTTAGAGAAAAAGAGCCTGTCTGTAGCTCATCTGTCCTGATAAGATCCTCGTTCTGATAATGACCAGCTCCTGCTCTCGTGTATGACCGTACCAGCGCTGCTCTGCCAGGGCACCGGTGCCACGAGTCAGGGCCAAGAACCGTCTTCTTGCTCTCAAATTTTAGCCGAGCTTGCTTCTTTAGTTGGCTAATCTTATCAGGATCTGGAGCTGTATCCCAGCCAGTCTATTGGCAGGATTACAGAACCCCTTTGTGTTCGCTGAGGGGTGACAATAATGGCCCTGACTGGCTAGGCATAGATACAGGCTCACATAATGATGGAGTGTTTTTATTAAATAAGCAAACTTTTGATTTCTAGCTTTGTATGGGAGCGTCGTTCAGGATTACAAACAAGCTCAATCCTAAACTTTAAACTGAGTGTATTTTTAAAGCACTGTTATAATTAGATTTTATTATTAAACAACCTATAAAAACAACGGCAGTCAAAGGCAAGGAAACAGTGGCGAGAATAATCTTAGGTAAGAAAGTATCTTTGGGGGAACCAGGGTGGGAGTCTAGCTCACCATCTTGGTGCCTTCCAGTGATTTCTATATATACAACCTGTGCAACCCCTAAACCCCCCATTTTCAGTAATACAGTATTAAGCATATTGAATGCTTTACTATGTGACTCTGATTTGTCTTTAGACCATATTTGAAACCTAGGGAACAGGATTTATGCAGTTAGGTTATTCCTAATAGGGACACATTCTTCCGATTTCATCCTTCTGGAATAAATTAACGATGACTGACGTACCACAGTATATACATTACGTGGTATAAAAACGATGACGGTATTCTTGCATTACACGGTATTATTTCCGTCGCTAAGTTTATTAACGTAATCAAGCCGTATCTTTTTGGATGCAAACCAAACTATTGTTTGTTGCTCTACAAGCTATCGTTTCAACGCTCTAACTCGACTCACCTTCCATATTGTCTGTCCCTGTCTCTTCCCGGAGTCGCTGAGTAATATGAATGGCTCTGTGAATCTCCTGCGCCGACGCCATTAGCCTCACGGATCGCCGGCTCTCGTTCTCAAAGAATACGAGCGACCTAATAATGCTTTCGATAATAGAAAGCAAATTCAATGTTGCTGCTGGCTCCAAACTCTAAAATAGCCACTGATGTGATTTTCTGCCTATAACAATTATGGTTCTGAAAGCGACCAAGTTAGATCATTTCGCTCTCCATTTTCAGCGTTCCTCAGGGCAATTCTTTATATTACACAGAACGCGGCTCGCCGTGGCAGAGGCGAGGGGCGCGTGCTCTTTTTGTGTACTTTTTGAGCTGAAGCAGAACAGCCCTCAGCTACGAGTGCAATCACGGCCTCGGCCTGGCTCGTACCGATGATTTGAGCGAATCTGTTAAAGCATAAAAATGAATTGGGCTTGATTAGCCTGCATGATTGCACTTAATGAAGGCACCGGTGACGCACGCTGATTAGACACGCCCTCATTTTGGCGGTAACCAAGCCACCGGCGAACAATTTCTGTAACAGCGCTACCTTAATCCAGGAAGAATACTAGCAAGTATGGCAGACACACAGCACCCCAGTGGAGAAGATTATTATTGTAGCAGATTATTTATAAGTGATTTGGAGTTATGTAGAGGGTAACTGTAGAAGGGACTGTGGTAGCCTAGCGGTTAAGGCACTGGACTCTGGACCTGAAGGTCCTGGGTTCAAATCTCACCTCTGCCAA
>JAUZSU010175824.1:0-12852 GCA_034780255.1 Parotocinclus maculicauda | reverse complement strand
AACCTCTAAACTGCTGGCAACAAAAGTGAGTACACTCTCGATTTAAAATGGCCAAACTGTGCCCAGAGTGTCAATATTTTGTGGCCACCATTATTTTCCAGTACTGCATTAACTCTCTTGGGTATGGCGTTAACTAGAGCTTTACAGATTGCCACTGGAATATTCTTCCACTCCTCTATGACGACATCACAGAGCTGGTGGATGTTAGAGACCTTGTGCTCCTCCACCTTCCGTTTGAGAATGCCCCACAGATGCTCAATAGGATTTGGGTCTGGAGACATGCTTAACCTTTACTCTCAGTTTCTTTAGCAAGGCACTGACGGTCTTGGAGGTGTGTATTAGGTTGTTATCATGTCGGAATACTGCTCTGCAGTTCATAACTACATTTATTTTCAAAAACCAACCTCTGGATATGATACTGAGCATGTGCACTCAAATTCTTTGGTTGACTATGGTGAGGCCTGTTTTGAGTGGAATACGTTCTGTTAAACTGCAGTACGGTCTTGGCCACTGTGATACAGCACACTTTTAGGGTGTTGGCAATCTTCTTATAGCCTAGGCCATCTTTATGCAGAGCAACAATTCTTTGTTTCAGATCCTTAAAGCGTTTTTTTCTATGAGGTGTCATGTTGATTGGTCACATGATTCTGGGGAGGAAAAATGGCTAACTGAGTACAATTTGGACATTTCCACTTATTTTGAGGGCACAGCAAATTTACACTTTTAAACAATCTGTACTTGAGTATCTTCAGTGTTATCCCATGAGAAGGTACAATAATATAATTACAAAAATGTAAGGGGTGTACTCACATTTGTGGGATGCTGTAGTTTCAGATTCTTTAAAACTTCAGTCATAATGATATTTGGTCTCACCGAATCAGATGTTGTGTCACTCCAAGCTAAGTTAATGTTGTCTGTATGCCATCCATTGTTTTGGCTCTGAGTCTTCTCCCACAAGACAAAGTCACCACCTCCATTCTTCAACATTACACGCAGTCTTCCAGTTTCTTTTCCTGTAATTCGGTAACTGAACTTCAGACAGAAGTCACCCTGGCGAACCCGATCTGTGAGGAGAAGCTTTAGCTTGGCCTGTTCTCTCCAATTACCCACATTTCCACTGAGTGCCATGTAGTACTGTAGTCCTAAAAGATACACAGTAAAATAAAGCTTTGGTTGGGAAATGTTAAAAACTATTCTTTGACACTAATTTGTCTTTTGGTTATACTTTCTTCTATTTTACTTTCTTATACATATTGTATACATATTTAGACTTTATCAAAGTTATACTTATTCTATAATTTATTTACAACCCAACATCAGAAAAAAATGGGACAGCATGAACAAGGTATATAAATCAAACACAGTGTGTTTTACATTTACTTTGACTTTTGTTTCATTGCAGATAGTATGAACCTAAGATAGTTCATGTTTTGTCTGGTTAACTTCAATTCATTTGTTAAACATCCATTGCTGCATTTCAGGCCTGCAACACATTCCAAAAAACTTGGGATGGTACAGCATTTATCATTCTGTAATGTTGCCATTCCTTTTCACCACACTTAAAAGGTGTTTTGGCACAGGGGATACGAAGCAGTTTAGTGTTTCAGGTGTTATTGTGTTTCATTCTTTCTGCAAGAACATCTTAGGATATGCAACATGAACGTCGTCATTCCCACATTTTTTGTTTAAAAATTCTCCACACATTCTCTATTGGGGACAAGTCACGACTGCAGGCAGGCCTGTACCTGTACTCTATTCTTCCGCAACGGTGCAGCATGTAGTTCTGCATTGAAAAATGCATACATCCCTGGAAGAGATTAATTCTTGAAGGCAGCATATGTTCCTATTGTACTTTTCTGCATTAATGCTGCCATCATAGATGTGTAAATGACCTCTGCCAAGGACAACTTTTGTCCAGCTCATACGGCATACTTTTTTCCAATAAACACCTGGAATACTGATCCATCTGATGACCACTGTGTCCACTGTATTATGGTTCATCCTAGATGCCACTAAGCCTAGTGAAGTCAACCATGCTTCTGGAGCTTTTTTACAGTATAATTTTAAGTGGCATTTGTGAATGTACCTTTGTCTTGTAGTGTTTGATAAAATCCATTTTTGAATGGCGGTTCTTGATGCATCGATCAATGATCTCTGCCTTAAATATGTGTCTTGTCCTTTTCTCCTTATTATTTGAATAGTTCAATTATATTATGCAGTGTAAAGGGAGAAATTTGCAATTCCCTTCTAATCTTTCTATGAGGTACATTGTTTTTAAAGATGTCAATAATTTTTTCACATATATGTTGACAAATGACAGATCCTCTGGCCATCTATGCTCGTCATAGACGATCTTTCCTGAATGCTGTTTTTGTTCCAAATCATGCTTACAATAAACTGTTGACATCACATGTTTGAAACCACATAATTACTTAGTTTTCTAAAATTCATTACTAGCTCTTAATTGCCCCTGTCCCAACTTTTTCTGAAATGTGTTGCAGACATGAAATGCAGGAATGGATGCTTATTAACAACATGATGAAATATCTCAGGTTCATACTGTCTGCAATGAAATAAAATTAAAAGTAAATGTAAGAAACTCTCTGTGTCACTCTTTGTATTAATATGCATTTTCCATACTGTCCCAACTGTTTTTGACTTGGTGTTGTACTTAAGCTTACTCACATACATACATACACTACGTACGGGATGGGTGAGGGATAACCACAGTAATGTTTGTAGGAACATGGCAAAAGCAATGTGCAAGTGATTCACATCTGTTCTGCATTATTTAAACAGTGGTTCTTTATTTAACCCTCTTGGCTGTGTTATCTTCTGGGTCTCCTTTTCAAGGAGAACTCTAGTCTTGCTAGAATCTCATGCTACACTTAGTGGTACAAATGTGTTCTGTTAATATACTCTGTGCTCTTAATTACGTTTTCGTGTTCTCTTTGAACTGAGCTCTGAATTCCTGATGATAGAAATTTGTGAAAAAATCTGCTTTGAGACAATGCTCCATTATCAAAAGGGCTATAGAGATAACTGTTGGGATTGTGGTTAATGTTAAACTTCAATTTCACAGACTTACACGGTACAAATTAGAAGAGCCCAATTCTATTTAGATTATAACATTAAACTTAGATACCAAAACCTATTTCTGAATTGTATACAACATTTCATGGCAGATTGTACCATTTTCATAGTAATGCACGCTCCAGTCCAAATTGTCGTCTTTCTCCTGAACCCATTCGCATTCTCCCAAATCAAAGTCACAATTTGTAAGGAGTCCTGCCAAGAAAATACAAAAAAGCATAATGTTAAAATGCTTTAAAGTAACAGAAACTTTCATATTTCACACAAAAGCTATCTTACTTTCCTGTAAAGGAGCTGCAATTATTTCCTTCAATTCTGCTCCTCGTCCATAGACATCAACTGGAACTGTGGAAACCACAATTTATTTATTTTACTATAAATTCATCATATATGTTATTTGCAAAGAAGCTACATATCATAGATTTACATTGACTGAACACTTTATTAGAAACACTGTAGTAATACTGGTTAGGTCCTCCTTTTACTCTCAAACCAGCATGCCATTGTCTTCACAGATGTTGGAAACATTTTTATTTGAGATTCTGCAGCATGTTATGATTACATCAAGTCTTGCAGACCATCGTGCTGGTAGTATGGTTCGGACCTGTTTTGCTGCATCTATGCCAAGTCAGCTTGCCATCTTTAATGGAACAGTAAATTATACCGGCAAAGTCTATGTGCAGGACAGTTACACACCAAATGCTGAATGTAAATTGGATCAATAAATCATTATATCATGTATAATATAATTGTTTCATTGTGTTCCCTTTATATACTTTTAGGTCTTGTGTGAAAATCTGATGATGTTTTAGTTCATATTTAGACAGACATATACAATCTTAATTGAGTTTGAGTAAACTTTATGTATCCCCTAGGGAAAACTAATATTGGGCACAACAACAAACAAACATAACATAAAATACCAATTACAGCAATGAGTTTAATTACCAAGCACATGTAATTGTTCACAAATGTTCAAGTTACATATCAGTTTTTGCACAGTTTTTTGTATAAATACTTCCTGTAGAGGTAATTTGGATTTTAGATCAATTTGATCTTTTTGCCTGTTGTCTATTAATTACATGTCAAGTTACTGTTTATTGCTTATTGTAGTGTTACTGACTTCATGTACAGGAGAAGGTAGCTTGGTCATTACATTCTTTACCCGTATATGTATAATAACAATAAAGTTTAACTGAATTGTATTTGTATTAATGTATTTTGTTTCAGTGATTGTTTTCTGTAGTAAGCTGTAGCCATGTCATGTCATTGTCTCTAACTGTGTAAATAGAGGTTAAATTTAGTGCCATATTAATTAGAACATATGGAATTCTGTGGGTTTCTGGTTTGCGAACCAGTTTTGTTTGCATTAACCAAACATGCAGTTTCACAGTTTACCAGTAGTAGTCACCAGATCCAAAAAGCAATCTGATTGTGTGTTGTTTTTGCTAGTAAAATGGAAATTCACATTGGAATGGAAATTCACTGATCACTAGTTCACCTTGTTTCTACAATGATTTTTTACATCATTCGATACAGGATGCATGTGGCTGGACATTTTGATTGGTGGACTCATTTCAGTGAATGACACTGAAGTGTTTTAAAACTTCAGCAGCACCACTATGTGTGATCCACTCATACTCATATACTCACTTTAGCACAACACGCATGGCCACCACGGCAGTGTCAATGCAATGCAAACACAGTACCTGATCTATCGTGGCTCTGTGGACGTCTCCCAAGTGGCGAGACACGGAGGTAGTCCGAATGACAGAGGGCAAACGTGAGCTCAGACGCGCATGTAGCGCGAGCGCGAATAAATCGTGGAAGACGCCGAAGTGTGCGAGCATATAAGGCGAGCATATAAGCTCAGGGCGTGCTTGTAGCACGTATGCGAATAAGACTCAAAAGGTGCCAAGGTGCCAGAAAACTTGTAAACTTGGGCGCGCAAGGAGCGCGAACGCGAACAGATCGCTAAAGGCGGCGAAGCGCCAGGGGGCGAGTGTGTGCTCGGGCGCACGTGTGGTGCGCGTAAGCCGAGCCGGGGCGTGTCCCATTCAGGACGGGCAGCCGGCTGGAGTGAGGTTCGTTGAGTGCCGACGGCGGAAGAGCATGAGCTCAAGCATGCGACCCTCAAAGTGCCCCTAAAACACTAAATACCTCGGGGGTTTTCCTGTCGGCACTAAAAGCCCCAGGACGTAACCAGCTATCCCTAATGGTGCCGGTGGTCGGGCGCGCATACCGAATGAAGGTACCGAGTGAAGTAAGACGACCTGGCTGAGAACAGCGCTAGAACCAGCACCTAAATAGCCGGAGAAGCATCTGTCCGTAAACAGGTCATAAATGGGTCACTGGATATAAACCGCCTCACCGATTGCTCTGTAATGGCCACCGGCGAGGACGGCCGAACGCTCCGGGGCGAAAGGTAGGAACCCTAACAAGAACTACAAATTTACGAATCCCATTTACAATGAGTATTTGATACAATGTTACTTTCGCAAGTTTTCTAACCTACAAAGAATGGAGAGGTCTGTAAAAACAAAATCAAGAAAATCCAGAAAATCACATTATGATTTTTAAATAATTATTTTGCATTTTAGATAAAAAAAAGTATTTGATACAATAGAAAAACAAATCTTAGTAGTTGGTACAGAAACCTTTGTTTGCAATTACAGAAGTCATACATTTCCTGTAGTTCTTGGCCATGATTTTGGCCCACTTTTGCATACAGATCTTCTCCAGATTGTTCAGCTTTCAGGGCTATTGCTGAGCAACATTGAGTTTCAGCTTCTTCCAAAGATTTTCTATTGGATTTAGATCTGGGCCAATCCAGGATCTTGAAATGCTTCTTATGGAGCCACTTCTTAGTTGCCCTGGTTATGCATTTCGGGTCATTGTCATGCTGGAAGACCAAAGAGGGAAGGTTATTGGCCAAAATCTCATGTCATGATACATCCATCCTCCTTTTAATACAGTGCAGTCGTCATGCCCCCTTTACAGAAAAGCACTCCCAAAGTAGGGTGCGTCCACCCCATGCGTCACGGTGTTCTCATCCTTCATCTTCCTCCAAAGACAGTGAGTGGAAATACCAAAAAGCTCTATTGTGCTCTCATCTGTCCACATGACTTTCTTCCATGCCTCCTCTGGATCATCCAGATGGTAATTGGCAAATTTCAAATGGGTCTGGACATTTACTGGAATGAGCAGGGGGAGCTTATGTGCCTTGCAGGTTTTTAATACATGACGGCATAGTCCCAGCTCTTTTCAAGTCATAAACCAGGTCCCCCCATGTAGTTATGGGTCGATTCCTGACCTTTCACAGAATAATCCTTACCCCACAATGCGAGATCTTGCATGAAGCCCCAAACCAAGGAATTCATGCAATAAAATACAAAATATTAATTTACAAATCATACAATGTGATTTCCTGGATTTTTTTTAATTCTGTCTCTCACAGTTGAAGTGTACCTACGATGAAAATTAGAGACCTCTCCATTCTTTGTTGGTGGGAAAACTTGCAAAATTGTATCAAATACTCACTGTATATGGTAAATGGAAATCATATAATGTACAATGAGTGCAGAAACAAGAACATAGTAAAGTGATCAGTAATTCTGCCCATCATCAATTGACCTATCTTTTATGTCATAAACAAATCATTCACTAATTCAGGTAGATTAAATGTAAGAAAATAGACACGGCCTAACAGTAATCCTAAAATATGTTTTAAATGCAGTATCATGTAAAATAATGTATTGATGAACACAATATTTTTTTAATTAGGTGGCATTTAAGGATAATATTGTTAACGCATAGTTCAAGAAATCTGTTTAGATAAGATCATGTTTTCATGTTTGAGTCTATGTGATTGTACATCAGAAACGTTTTATAGGATTTGGCATGAAGACAGTCTGTTTGCACTGCAGCTGTTCTGCTGCAGGAACGCAAACAGCTGGTATCAGCACCCCCCCAATCGGGGGTACTGTTGCACATTGTGGAATTTCCCTGGTCTGCAGTTAATGTCTCAAGGCATGTATCTGCTTGCTAAGCAAAGCTAATCCCAGCTCAGTGGCAAGAGAACATAATGTCTAAAGTCTAACAAATAAAAAACTCTTCATTTTCATAATTACAACATATTTCATCCACTTTGGCATTCCTCTAAAAAATGTAAAGCTTTTTTACTTTGGAGTTTATCAAATCTTTTATTTATCCATTTATTTATTGTTTTTAATATCTTTTCGAATGCTTTCTGCTGTTTTGAAAAAGTGTTCTATTCAGATTTTGTGTAATTATGTTAATATGAAATATTTATATCCTATATTAATTACTGCTGTATCTATAATGTTGAAAAAAAAAACAATCAGGGCTTCACATGTTTTAATGAAACCTCATAATTTATTAGTCTAATATTAACTAGCTTTTTAGTTAAGTTGGTAAACCACATAACGTCAGTGACATTGACTAAGCTAACTAATTTACATAACATAACATCATGTCATAACATCATGGACTTAACTTCATCCATATTGATGTCTTTATATCGTTGTCAATAGTTTTTTTTATTTAAAGTGACTTGCTAAGACAGTACAAAAATAAATTAACATTAATATCTTCCCAGGAACAAATGTACTGTGAGATTTTATATTAAAACTGTAACTTGCTTGACAATTTTAATGTGAACAGTCACAGTTTTACCATAAAGTTCATAGTTCTGCTATGACTTTTTAATGGTAATTTGGCCACTTCATAGTTCTACTATCAAATTTCACAGTAATTTTTTTCCTGGGTTTTGGTGTTTTAGTAAATTTTTTGATAACTTACAGAAGACGTCTCCTCTGGGGTTCAGCTTCTCAGCATCTACACCATTCACCTCATCCTTTCCAGTGTCCTTATTAATCGCCTCAGTTGGTGTTTCATGTTCTTTTGGTCCGATATAAACCTCTCCATCATAATCAAAGGGCTGTAAGTACAGTTTGGGTGATTCAGTCACTTTGGATTCCTGGATGGTGTTGTCAAGTTTTCCACCCAAATTATGAAACTTTGGTGAGGGATGATCTGGGATAGCTAATAAAAGAAAAACACACATTTTAACATTATAGCTAACTATGATTTAATTAACAAGATAAATCATTGTAGTATTATGCACTGGCACAATCCTTAATAGAATTTAAGTGTATTGCACTTCCTGCAACAATATTCACTTTAAATTATACAAACTATGTTGGTAAGAGTTTTACGCATTATATATTATCATTCATTGTTAGCATCATAAGCCTAAGCCTTCAGTTGTTTTAGTTGTCATGGTAAAATCCTTTCACATTTAAACAAATCTAATCCAGTTTATACATTATTTGAACAAATATTTAACTAAAAACAGTTGCTTTTTACTCTCTCTGTCTATAGGGTTGCCAAATCTGTAGGGTGTTCTACACATGATAGAGGAGTTTATAATGCATCACTTACCTTTGGCCTGACATCGTCATTGTGTGAATGAATAGTTCAGTTTGAATTGTGTAAATCTTTTCTGTAAATTATGGTCTGCACTGACACCCTGTTTGTTAGAAATGGTCATAATACAGTAGATTTGTATCTTCCTACATCTCAGGCTTCTAAATTGGTTGTATATTGAAATGTGATTATCAAATATCGGTTTGCTAGAAATTATCTGTTATGGTAGTAATGTGAAAGTTTATTGTTGTATTAAATTAAATTAGATTCATTTCAGTGCTCAAACGTTTGCACACACTAGATGTTGTGTTTTATGCACTATGTTTTAGCATTTGTAGATTTATTATTTGTGCATATACTGTATAAAAGTATAAAGGTCCCTGCAGAAGTGCATGTATCTATTTAGGTAAATTTAAAACACAAGAGATTTTCAAATATATTGTAAAATGTATGTGATCACATAGATAATGCATCCTATTAGTGAATGAACTTTATCTAAAAAGGTCATTTCAAATAACAACTACAAATGAACTGGTGAATCAATTGGAAACAGCAGGTACCAAAGAAGCTACATCTACCTTTAAGAGAATGTTATGCACAAGGAATCAAGGCCCCAATCCATGCCCATTGAAAAGAGTCACCAGGCCAAAATAGAACATTTTTAAGGAGTGTTTTTTAGAAAAGAAAACTACACTCTTTGGCAATTTGGTTTCTCATACATTACATTGATGGCCAGATGCATGTACGTCATTTACCTTGAGAAGTGACCGAACCAGTAGTCACTTTGGAAGAAAACAAGTTAATGGTGGGTTGTATTTTACAATCTTCTACTGAGAAACCCTTGATCTAGGCTTTTATCAGTTTAATCACTTGGCCAAATACTGTTGCAGATGAGGTACACACCTTCCTATTAAATATGTTCCCTGATAGTTCCCTGGTAGTTTTTTAGTAGGACAATACTGATATGTTGTTCAGGAATGGTTTGAATAATATGACACTTTCTAAATTTTCTAAATCTCAATCTGGTCCAGCATTTGCAAGCAACATATAACTTACAGCATTAAAGTATCTGCTGCTAACATCTTGTCATTGAAAACTACACTGCATCATCATCACAAAAAAGTTTTGGTAGCACGCGAAAGACGAACAACATAGTAGACTGTGGTTAGAATGTACAATTGGCTGATGATTGAATACAATGAGTAATTCATATGTGTTTATAATAAAGTTCTAGGTTAATGTATGTTTGGTTCAGTTAATACAATTTTTGTGTTTGTTTGTAAGGTATGTTCAGCCCAGAATGCTCCACCCTCTATTCACTTCATGCACACTCAAAAAAGATTTGTTTATATATAATATGTGAGTGCAATAAGTTCATGCTAACATAGGGCAGGCAGCCAGATAAAGACTTGAAGCACATGCTAGATAGCAAATTTGCTTGAAGCACATGCCAAAAAGCCAAGCTTCTTTGCAGCAGCTAAATTATTTGCCAGTGGTAGAAGAATGATCAACAACCTAAGCACAGTTCCAATAGGTCATCGTACCAAATGACCTAAATACCACTGTTTACCCATAGGCTTAAATTCTACAAGAGAAAATCTAGGAGTTTGGACAGGCTAGTAAGATTCAGTATTGGGGACTCTCTCTCAAATTCCTTACTGTGTTACTCAAATCTCATCAATTAATACAGGCAATGGCTCAGTGCTCTTATGTTGACAGCGGGAGGTTTTATTTGACCTCACCAGATTTATTTGATACAATAGTTTTGTAGAAGCATGTTTTTAAGTATTTATTTTTATTTTAAAATAATCAAAGTAAGTAGGGTTTTTTGGGTGTTTAACATTAGAATAATTATTGATTTATTATTGTACCTGTTATACATACCTCTTTATCTGGTTCGCAGGATTAATGTACTTGAAAGTGCTTAATTTATTGTCATTTATGACATGACATAACATGTCATTTCAGGATCTTGGTAAAAGAACTTCTTAGATAAAGGTTACTTAACTCTAAGCGGAATTGCCTTATAAAGGTATTGAACTGTGTTTTTTTATGCAGACTTGGCAAATTTTATCACAGCAATTATTTAAATGTATAAAATTATTCAATAGTATGAATAATTCACTTTTCTTCTGTAGTTTGACATTTAGCTCAGATCTATCTGCAGTGAAACTTTGACAACACTGGCTTTCAATATCTGTGCTTTAAAAATAAAATGGTTTCATTTACCAGTATATTGTTATGTAAGTTGTTATGTAAGCTTTTATGTCAAAAAGAAGTTGAAAGAGGGGCATTGCCTTTGCATTTATGTTAGATATAATGCCTCATTAGCAAATTAAATTATTGTAATAATATATGATCTTATACCTGAATAAAACAGAACTACTGGCACTTGCACAGGCAAATCTCACCATTTAGAAACTCATCTGCACTGCCTTTTTCTCCATCCCACGAGCTTCTGCTGCTGCTGCTGCGGCTGCTATAAAAGGGCTTTACTACACAAAACACACAAAATGTTTCTTTTTTGTTTGTTTGTTTATTTTTCATGAACTTCAAGTCAAAAGATAAAGAAACATCATCATTGAATTGAATTGGTATTGAATTGGAATGGTTTTGAAACGTTGAATGAATATATGTGTTTGAGTGTTTTTGAACTCACATCCTTCCTAACGTGTACACATTTCTGCCAAGAGTGATTGAAGTATATATTCTTAGCAGAACACCCTAATCCACAAACCTAGCGTCACGTTGACCCAGGTTAGAGTGTTGATAGTGCATTGTAACTGTGTTAGGGAGGGGAGGGATGCACATCTGTGCCCTCTGAATTTTTGGTATAGGCTTCAGAGCTAACACAGTCTGACAGATGCTAATACAATTCTTAATATTAAAAGGTGGTCATTTAAGTAAGTTACAAAAGTTTGAAAATAGTTGTCCTTACCTGAACAATCGAACCCACTGCCACGGAAGCCTTGCTTACATTTGCATTTGTATGATCCATCTGTGTTTATGCATTCTGCATCATGGCTGCATTTATTAGTGCTGTCAATACACTCATTAATATCTGAAAAAGAAGAAAGCCGAACATTATTAATATTAACATAAAAATATTTTAGGAAAGAGATCAAATTAGGGATTTTCAAAGATAATCCTATCGATAACTGGACATTTAGGAAGTGCAAAGAAATGTATGCACATTATTTCGCAAGTTTTGTTTTTACACCATGATCAACACATTTCAAAGACCTGCATAAGTTAAATTATTGTCTCTATAGTGACCCAGTGAGAGAGTGTGCGTATGTGAATGATAGTTTGGCACACTGTCTGGGGTAGAATCCTGCCTTTCTGCTACTTCTACTGGTTAGACATATCCCTATGGCCCTTAACTCATTTAAACAAGCATTAAAAATAATGAATGAATTTACAACATGCTTTAGACATTTAATAGAATCTGTCATTGACTTTTTAGTGCAACTCTAGAATGCATTGCAACTAAGGAGTTTGATTGGACAACATAAATTTATTCATGTCTCTGGCTTGTCGAAATTCTGTGTTGAATGCTTTAGACAAGTAAAATTTTTTGGTAAAATTTCAGTTCAAGTTATCTTCTGATGTATCGTGCATGCTGATCATGCTTGCATGTGTGCTGCAAAGTGAACTTGTCAAGTATCAAGTTATCTTCTGTTCATTGAGGATAGTGGTTTAAACCATTTTTAAAAGTATATACATAAAAGTATTTGTATATTACTGTAGATTTTGTTTATTTTCATAGTAAATGTACAAACAAGACTTAAGACTGAATGTACATAAAATATAAACTAACATACTAACATTACAGAGCCCTAAAGCCTTTTGGGGATTCATGGACCACTGGTTAAGAACCATTGAATTAGGCAATAGGTCAACAAAGCATGTCATTTCACCAGTTCCCCAGACTTGTGTATAGTGTATTATAATGTTCCAGAGCAAAAGTGTTCACTGGGGCTACACAAAGCTCTGTATCTAGAAGAACATCACATTTCTTCAGGTGGCATTCTGCTATTCTGAAGATGCTTTTTTACCATGAAAGCATGTGATTTTGGTGCATGGCTTCCAAGGGCACAGTGAGTGAAAGTGTTTGTTTGTGATTTCAAATAGACTTATATATGCAACAATATGCATTCTCAGAAATCACTGATAATATTGTTAAATTTAATTGAATAGCCAGCTTATCCAATTATTTAGCTATTCAGATATTTTAGATATACAGTGCATCCGGAAAGTATTCACAGCGCTTCACTTTTTCCACATTTTGTTACGTTACAGCCTTATTCC
>JAUZSU010175813.1:0-12853 GCA_034780255.1 Parotocinclus maculicauda | reverse complement strand
AACTCCCTAAAATGGTAGGAAGAAACCTTGTGAGGACCAAGACTCAACAGGGGACCCATCCTCCATGGGTGGCCTAGTACAACTACACAACTACCAGTACTACAGCAATGACAACGTTGAGTTAAAAAAAAGTTTAATGAGACTTCTGGAAGCTCTGATGTAGATTTTCAAGAAATGTTGCATAGTTTGAAGTTTGAAGACCTCCGAAATTTTAAGGGAGACCATCAGCATGGCAGCAAACTTTGACTGGTTTCTTCCAGCCACAGGTGACTTCAACCATAACATGGCAAAAGATTTAGTCATCATGTGACTACATGTAGGTAAAATACATATTTTTTTTTCTTTTTTTTATGAATGGATGAGCCACACTTGTACAAAAAAAGAGCCGTCATCCAACATCAGAAATAAATGAAAGGAATGCACTCACAATTCTCAGTAAGGATAATGACAATCACCCTTCCAGCAGACAACTGCAGGCCTATTTTTGTATTAAACCAGACAGACTGTCATTCTAAAGTTATCTTAGAGACATTAACACTTATGAGCCCCTGAATTGAGATCCTGATGGTGGATACATGAAAAAAGTGATGAATTGACTGAGCTTTTAGAACAGGACAATGCTATTGACTGGTCTCTGTATCACAGATTATACCCAGGGGAGGCTACACCTAGTCTGTATGGCTCACCTAAGATACTTTAACAGGATGTACCATTACAACCCATGGTGTGCATGAGCAACTCAGTGACCTTCAAAATCTCCAAGTTTCTGGCATCAATCAGATGAAACAATGTTATTATAAGATGTCCCATCCCTTTCCAGCTGTGGAGGCAGTAGAGGTAGTCATTAGCAAACTACAGGATTAGCCTTAGTCCAGCCTTAACTCGGACCAGGTGCGTGTACCTCTGGTACTTCATATACAAAGTTCAGTTCTATAGGCAGAAACATGGGCATGTCAAGGGTTCCCCAGTTTCACATTTTGTGGTCAACCTATATAAGGAGGAAGTGGAAAAAAAGGCACTAAGATTCTATTCTGTGACTCCAAGCCATTGGTTCAGGTGGTTTAAATGAAATCTCAGAAATCAAATCAAATCAAATCAACTCAGTAGACAAACACATCATGTTCACCAGGGAATAAGTGAAGTTGTAATTGGAGATGAGGGAGAATTGAAAGCTGATGTTTACCGGAAGCCATTACATACATATCAGTATTTACATTTTGACTCTTATCATCCACTGGAGCACAAACAAGGAGTCATCAGAACACTGTACCACCAAGGAGATAGTGTCCCCAATGACACAGTGGCCAAGGATAGAGAGAAATCTCTATCTGGATTTTGTAAAAGCCGATTAGAAGCCCAAGCAGTGCTCCAGTAGATCAAAGAGAGGAGAAGAACAACTGCAGTCTAAACCAGTGGTATTTTATATGTGGTGGGAACATAGGAACAACTGAGACACATATTTTGAAAACACAGTTTCAAGCCCTATAACATGCTATGCCAGAAACGGGTCCATCCTAAGGATCGAGTCCCTCAGCACGAACAGAGCAATACAATGTATGCTGTTAAGTGCTGGGAGGATTGCCAAGAACTGTACATTGGGGAAACCAAACAGCCACTGGTGAAACAGATGGCACAACATAGAAAAACTGACACAGAGGCAAGTACCCACACTTTTAAGGATGAAGATGTGCAGATCCTTGATATAGAGGAACACTGGTCTGAACGTGGAGTAAAAGAAGTAAAAATTTACTTTAGTTAAAGCATGCATTTCTCGCATACCTTCAGCATAATGTTAAGCCTATTAACCAGAAGACATTCTTTAATGAGTCAGCGACTGTGACCTGAAGGCAAGAGCTAACTGTAGTAAAAAATTGGATGTCATTTAATTTCCTTTTACTTAACTCAGATAAAACTGAGGTTTTATTAGTTGTAGAAAACACTGTGAAAAACATGTTGGCTACATCTATCCTAAATCTAGATGGCTGTTTGTTAATGCCCAGTCCAGCTGTAAAAACCGTAGGTGTTACGATTGATTCAGATGTCTCCCTTGATGTGCATGTTAGCAATATCACACAAATTGCTTTCTTTCAGTTATGTCAGGAACTGGTTCATGCATTTATAACCTTTAGGTTTGATAACTGTAACACTTTACTTGCTGGATGCTCTAGTAAGTCTCTAAATAAACTTAAATTAGTGCAGCATGCACAGCTTGAGTACCAACTAGAACTAGAAAATCTGATCATAACAGTCCTGTTCTGCCTCCAGGTTTGAAACTTACAACACAAACATCAGGTTATGTGGTTATGGGGTATTGCAATGAACTAGCATGATATATGAGGAGCACTTTCACATTTAACTTTCACCTTCATTGGCGCCCAGCTCAGTGAACTCCGGGATATGCTTCATTCCCCCCAACCCTGCCTAGAATAAGCAGGGTCAAAAACATGAACGTTCATATTCTTAATAACCTTTTCACCTACCCTTAACAAACTTGAAAATGCAGTAATTCAGGAGCTAAATGTAATCGCATATATAATTAAATATATACCAAATTGATTATTCATAAAAAATGTTTAATTTGTATAATTACAATTGCGTGAGTAATTACAGTTAGGAAAGCAGTAAAAAAAAAAGACAGCATGCATGTGTGCTATTATAGCTTCTGCTTGTGAGGAGTGATACACAATGTGCCTGCAGAGATTGATGTTTTTGTCATCCACCTGCTTCAAAGCTCTAAAAGCTGCTGCAGCAAAGACAAACGAACCTGGCTTTAATATCCAGACAAAGAAATCTTAGGGGGCTGTTTGCATATCTGTGCAGAGATGCATGGACTTGTGCTGGTGCCAGAACGACTAAAATATTTGGGTAAGTGTTTAATTTTGTTTGCTATTTTAACAGAGCAATGTAAGGCACACTTGGCTGTTGGTTGAGAAATGGTGAGCATGGCAGCCAGGCATACACAGGCATGCATTGATAGCCGTATCTCCACTTTGTTACATCCGTGCACTAATCAAATCTAAAGGTATCTTTCAATTGTGGTTTATGCAGTTACGCTTTTCTAGCAGGGCATATCTGTTAAGCATTTCTTTTCTTTCTACTCTTATGTCCTGACATTTTCGAGTCCTTTTATACCATGTAGGCAGAATGATCTATTGTGTCTTTATGATCGCCAGCCATGGTCACTTCTCTGGAATGCAATTGGCTGGAACTACTTTGTGTGGGTCTTGCTCCCTGCTTTTTTTCCTCCCCCTCTCCCTCTATTACTAAGAGATTCCTTTGTAAGAAAACAAGTGCTAGTGCTTTTTTTCTTTCTATGCATGTAAAAATGCATGGGGCATATTACTGAAAAAGAGAATTTTAATGTTATTCTTAATTTGTAAAATTAAATTCAACATCCCATAAAGAAATCTCACCCAATTTCTGTGAGCAGTCTAAATGCCTGAATTTTATTTATTTTATTACATGTAGCACAAATTAACTATTATATGCTATTATATGTGTCTTTATAGTGTCCTATTTCTCAAACTGCATATTGAATGGTCAGTTATGTTATGCAGTGTACATTATTTCCGGTGTTAGTTATGCTCCATGTGAATGACTTGTGTAATGAGATGGCTCCAAGCTGGTATGGGGCTGACCAGGGGTGCCATGCGTGTCAATGGTTTGGCTGCTGTCCTGGATTGGGCTTTCTTTATGGGACTGTTCACACTGTACACAAGAGACAATATATTAGTGAAAGTTAAAGCATCCCAATCCATGCCATTCGTTCTGCACCACTGACAGCATATGGAGTGACTGGCTAGCAGCCTATTCCATAAATGTGATAGGCCAGTGTGCACCAGAGCACTTTAGAATAAACTATGCTATTCAGCTGCAATCAAAATGACTAATTTTAGCAAAAGTATCACGACACATAGCACTATGTGTAACTTGGCTTACTGTTTTAAACATGGTTCTATTCCAGTTTTAATGTTCAAATAAATCTGATCCAGTATTGGCTAAAAACAGTTAGACTTCGTAAAAATTAAAAGAAGGTTGATTTCCCCATAACAATCCATAGTTTCTTATTCACAGATTGCACCAGGAAGATCTCTGATCACAGTAGAGGTGCAAGATGTGTGTAATTTCAGAAATATTATAAATTAATAAATATATTTATACAGAATATTATAAAATAATAACGTTTATAAGACTCAATCACAATAATTGTTTGCGTCTCGAACAATGTACTTTGACATTTTGTCATTTTGATATAACCCCTAATTTTTGTGAGCAATGTATTAAGATCCATCCATCCATTCATCCATCCATTATCCTCTGCTTAATCCACACGGGGTCGCTGGCCAGCCGGTACCCACTCAGCAACTTTGGGCTCAAGGGCAGGAACAACCCTAGATGAGGTGTCAATCCTTCGTAGGGCACACACAGTCACACACTAAGGGACACTTTAGAGACACCAATAAACCTAACATGCATGTATTTGGACTTTGGAAGATAACCGGAGAACCCAGAGTAAACCCACGCAGACAGGGGGAGGACATGCAGACTCCACACAGAAAGGTCCCAGGCTGCTCCACCCTGGGATTGAACCCGTGAAATTCATATAATTGGTTCCAGAATGCCGTTTAAACTGTCATTTGTTTGAAGTTGGAATTACCTACATACATGCTAAACCCTTTCCACTGTCACAAGCTTCTGTAGGTAGGTGTCAGAATTGGACCTTTTAGCTGTAAAAGAAGGTTGTCTGGTCCTGTTTTTTTTTTGTGACGTAAACGATCGGGAACAGCTCACTATTTATCTGGGCAAGTGATGCCACTGTGGGAAGAAGATGAGCCGGTGGAGGGAGTCTGATCCTTTTTAGTAATTTTTTGCGGTGAAACACCAGGTTCAGGCATTCACAGAGACATTAATTTGACACCTACCTAAACATCATTATGTACAAGGTACATTTAATGTCTTGGCTCATTGGTGTATGCTATAATTTTCAGAGTACAATGACTGTGCTGCTATTATATTTATCTTACAGCATTTGCATACATACTTTCATAAACACTTGTATATACAATATAAACAAACATTTAGATTTATACCTATGCAGTGTAATTGCACAGTGATAGTAAAAGCTATACTAGAGAGAATATTGTGACTCCAGTTGTTGATGTTTTTGAACAGAACTTCAATACACTGTAATATATCCATGCCTTAGCATAAATTTATTACAGAAAGCCATATATGATGAGGAACTGCATTTTTATGCTGTTATTCCAGGATTTAGTGTACAGGTACTCATCGATTCCATTATTTCTGAACATACAATGTGGCAAATTCTCTGTATCACACACTCAACTGAACCATAGTAGAAATAAAAAGAAGTAGAATATAGAAGTATAGCAGACAGAGTGATGACTTGGATTACAGGACTTCAGAGATAGCACCTAACCCTGTGTCATGTCTGATACGAACTGATTGGATTAGAGAATGAGGATTCCATCCCAAAGAGGAAACTTGTAATATACCTTGTATATAATTGACTTTTTCCGCTTCTATGTCTTGCGAGTAGGATAAGCTTGGAAGAGCTGTATTCCTTTTAATGATATTTGTTAGAGAGGGCCAGAACTTTCTAAGGCTGGCTGAGGCTGAGTTTCAAAGTGATAGAGCGAGCATTAGACTGAAATCACTTCAGCTGTAGTTGCAGCTATGTGTGTGTTCTCTCTTTTACAGATCTTGTGCCAGGTAAAGCTTGACATTGTTTTTTTCTGTTTATTCACTGTTCATTTTACCTTCCTTCATATAAACTTTAGTAGTGTGACTCAGAATGAGCAACTAAAATCAAATACCTTGTAAATGATACCAGGAAATCTGATTGCCATGCTCATTTATCTGCCTCATTTAGTATCCTCTAGGTACTTTGCTTTCTCCTCAAATCATGCCTTGGCTAGGCTAAATTGCCCCTTGATATGGGTGTGTGATACACTGCAGAGGGACCACACACCCACCCACCATCACGCTGAACAAGGGTAAAGTGGTTACTGCAGATAAATAAAATTACATTTTACAATATGCACATTTATAAATAAGAGTTAATGCCATAATATTTAAAGTGAATTACTATTCTCTAATTGTTTATATTTCAATCTATTATTTATTTTTACAGTTTGTATATGGAGTGTATTGCATTGTATTATACATATCACAGAAGTTAAGCTATTTTGTATTATATACCTAAATTCTTTATTGAAATAAAAAGGCGAAATTCCAGTCTGTTTACCCAACTAGTTGTGTATTTTTAGGCAAATGTATGTGCACCCCCTGATCAAATTACTTCTTGGATGTTCAAATCTAATGATTGTATATGCATAATATAAAGCTAAACACAGTATAAAATATAATAAAATACAGTGTACATCCTTCACGGATGTTGGCACCACTAGTAAACATGAATACAATTCTTTTTTGCTTATCCTTTTAATCTTTCATTCAATACATGATTATTTATTTATTTGGTTTTGCTTTCCGCTGATACACACAGCTAGCTATACACAAGGTTACATCAAAACTAGTTATATACTAGTTATATACACACAAGTCAGTGCCTAACACACATGTCTTTGGACTGTGGGAGGAAACCAGGGTACCCAGAGTAAACCTACACAGACACAGGGAGGACCCAGGCTGGGCCACCCTGCGATTGAACCCAGGACCATCTTGCTGTGAGGCGGCAGTGCTACCCACCGTGCCACCCCCTATATATATATATATATATATATATATAATAATATTAATCAATTAATAAGAAATCTTTTGATAAACAATATAACATAAACAAACTATCAACATTTTAGCATTCCTTTATTTACTCTGTGCAGCCTCAGAACGTTTTCCTATAATCCTTTATGAGACGTAAAAACGGGTTCACACCTGTGATCACTCATCTTCAGTTCATTCCACAGGTTTTCTATAGGGTTTATGTCATTGAGTGGCAATGAAAAAAAAATTCTGAACCCTTTTTTTTTTTATTTTTTATTTTATTTGTGTGCTTTGGATAATTTCCTGCTGGATGGTCCAACCACAACCAAATATTAGTTTCAGACTGGGGTAAGGTTTTATTATTCTTTTACTCAAATTAATTGAGTTAATTTTTCAAATTGCTCAAATAATTTAAGTAAGGTTAGCATTATTGTATTATTATTTTATTTAATCACATTTCACATAAATGTTAATTGTTCGTCATGGTGAAATGACATATAAACAAATATTGGTGAATGTGTTTGTGTGAGTACCAAAGAAAAACTTGATGTGCAGGGCCATTCTGGCATCCAGACACACACAGTCTTTCCAACCCTGCTGTATACATGACAGCAAATGATCCAATACTGTTATCGGAAGTTCTCAGTACTGAATTGACTTGTTAATCATTCATTAAAAGGTCCAGAAATGTGTCATGTATAAAATCATTATCCGCAAAGCTGATACATTATTTTCAAAAAGAAGACTAACTAAACACTATTTGCTCAGGGGTGAATGCACACAAAATGAGACAGCTGTGGACAGACTGTTGTAGCTGGATGGGATCTGTAGATACAGTGTGAGTTTTAACATAGCTTCACAAACAGCAAAGGATTGCTTATGTGAAAGGAGTTTGTGCACATGTAAATAATTCATATACTTTGTATTGATCATAAAACTCTAGTATCCTGTAGCTCTATGGCATATGCATTTCCATGTTCAAAACAAAAGATCGCTTGTGGTGATTTGTTTCAGTTATATAAAGCATATTCTCTATTAGATATATTAGCCTTGGATGAAAATGAGAGCTAATTAATTACTACATAGGGCAAGCACAAAGTACAAACACGATGTAATTATGCTGTGAATAGTTAGTTCTTGTTTCGATTAGCTCTTCCTTTTGATTAGGGTCTTAGAAATTATTTTCTGTGTGTGTTTGCATGTGGAGTTGTCCCTGCTGCATGTCTCTGTGTATGTACAGTACCCGAATGTAACAGAAAGCACTTTCATTTATTTTATGCCATTTAGGATGACTGCCTGTATTTAAGACACTTCATTCAAATACACAATTAAAATAGTCAGTTGATTGCACTGTTTTTATTATTAGAAGCTCTATAATAATTTATACCACATATAGTACTAGATTGGACACCCTTTTGTCTTACTTTGTGTCATAGGTCATCTGCTGCAGTAGCCCATCTACTTAAAAGTTCAGTGTGTTGTGCATTCAGAGATTATGTTCTGTATATTTAAATACTGTTGCCTTTTTATGAGTTCGAACCAGGATGGTAATTTTCCTCTGGCATTAATAAGGTATTTTTGTGCAGACAACTGCTGCACACGTTTTAAGGCTATTCCCTAAAATTCCCTGGAGCTGGCTGTGTATGGAAATTTAATTAGATCAGCAATTTCTAAAATATTCAGACCAGCCTGTCTAACACCAACAACCATGCAATGTTTAAAGCCACTTGTCCCTATTCTGATGCTCTGTTTTAACTTCAGCAGGTTGTCCTGACCATGTTTACATACCTAAATGCAATGAGTTGCTGCCATGTGATTGACTGATTAGTAATTTTTATTAACAAGCAGAAAAGGTATGATGACTAGTTAGTGCTTAGTTAGTTACTCTAACAGTGTAGAGTAAACACAGAGAAAGGAATGTTAATTTATTGAATGAGGTAATTTCATATGTAATATTGTCATTATAAGAGAGTTAGAATGAAATATTGCGCTTCTCAACACAACCACTTGTAGAAACAGAGCACCTCTGTCATATTGTCAAAGAATTAGGCTCAACTTAATGGATCAATTTTTTGATTATTAAAGCTAAGTCTCTGTGGTGCAGAGTAATGCATTCTGCATTGATCTGCCTCCAACCTTTTATTGCCATTACTCCAGTGGCTCTCACATTTAAAAGATATGTTCACAAGTATAAAGAATTTAGTGACAGAGAGATAAATAACCTTTTAAAGTACAGTGTGCACCTGTTCAGTGTGGAACATGTCAGCAGAGCACTCTATGCAAAGATGACATTTTATCACAGGCCAGAGTTTGTTTAATGTACTAGTTAAAGATAAACGCCTCTTTCTTGTGGTTTCATTGTATTTTGTTTAGCAACTAGGAAGTAAAACTGACTTCTGTCTGCTTCACGGAATATCTTAATTTATCTAAATTTATCTAACTTTGTGTTCTTTCCAATACAACTCAATTCTAATACAGTACAAGGTCATTATTTGAAGTTGAAACTCTGGTGGTGGTGCAGTTCACATTAGGAACCAGGGAAAATCAGTGTAGTGATGCAGTAAAAGAGCCAGAAGCACATAGAGCACATATTGACCAAATGTGTGAAAAGGTGCCTAAGAGTTCAGGACATAATGATCGCAGTGCATTGGATCCATCGACTATGAACAATGCCTATGGGCTTTGAGATCAATAGCCCATCAATAGCTTTTTATTAAAATTGTTTGCAAGGAAATAAAAATCCATATTGTTCTGTTGGGAAGGGGTATAAAATTACATTTAAATATTTATATGTTGGTCAGATGAGTACAAAGGAGTATTGGCCAGTGTATGATCGAATCATAGTCCAATTTATATATGAAATTTAAATTTGCTCCTCCATTCAAATTGATTTTGTTGAAAGATGCATTACTAATTGTATTATTTTGACAAATTCAGCTAAGCTGACTGCATGTTGTGACAGACAGATAGACAGGGGAAATTTTGGCATTACAGTAGCACATAAGTTAAAAAAATACACATGATTACACATGCTACACTAAATAATTAACATGTACACAGAGCACACCATCAAGGGATGAGCAGAATTTCTCAGAATTTTGTCCAATACTTCTACCATCCTCCTTTTTTCTCTCACTGTCTGCACTGAGCTCAGTCTTAGTCCTGTGCTGGCAATGATCTTCCAGACCAGTTTCTTGAGGTGCATCCCCAGTAGTTATACAGAGGCAATAATATACTGGCATTAAAAAGTCCCCAGTGAAAAACTTGAACCTCCTCAGAAAGTAAAGCCTGAGCTGGCCTTTCCTTACTTTTATAACTGCAATTTTGTTTCTATTTAAAATGTTTCTATTTAGGATGTTTCTACTTCTTTTAAGTATTCTTTTTTTAAAATTGATGTTATATTTTTAGTTGGTTTATGCAATGCAAAAATGTTTAAAAAGTTCTATATAAATAAAGCTGTATTAATATTATTATTATTATTATTATTATTATTATTATTATTATTATTATTATTATTATTATCATTTCTGTGTTATCAGTCCAGTTTATTGTTTAAGTATATCCCCAAGTACTTGTAGCTTTTTTCTATCTCCATGTCCTCCCATTGCTTCGCAACCTGACAAGACAAATTCCGTAACAAGCTGGAAATCCGGTCAGTTATTTGTATTGTTGATGTTAAGCTGCATATTAAGATTATATTAATAACAGAAGTTATTACTATTATTTTCAAATATACTGTACATGTTGCTTATGCATCCTGATTTCACTCAGAGGTTGTGAATGAATACAGTGGCTTGCTTATAATTGATGGTGGCTATTTTCTGTGTATTTCTTGTAATATTTGCACACATTTGCAGTTATTGCATGCTGTTGTTCTATTTAGCAAGACTTTTTAAAATATGAAAATTTCTTTCAGGTTTATGTCTGGACAGATCCATATCCAGTAAGCTATGTGATTTCAAAAGACCACCATTAGCTGTGACAAACTCAGGAAATGCTGTGTCATTTTCTGCTCTACAAACAGCCCTCTGCTATAGGATTTTGAATAGAGCTGAAAATTAGTTTTTGTGCAAATGTACATTCTGAATATCATATATGGCAATAACGTGGTTACTTGTATAATACGGCCGTATTTGTGGGGAAGTCAATTTGCAACACAAACTTCCCATTCATGTTTTTTCTTATAGGCAAATCCATAATAGCTACACTGGTGGCTGCTGGAAATGGCAGTTCTTGAAGGCCTGGCATTGTCTCCCAGCCTGAGCTTGCAATGTGAATGTCAGTTGGTGCATTTATAAAACACTGTGATGGATGGGCACCCTGTCCATTGTGTACCCATGTCTGTGCCTTGTGAACTCTGGGTTAGATTAATAACACAAATAATTTTAATGATTAGCAGATTAATAATATGTTGAGTCAGCACTGTTGATTCTGCATGCAGATATTGCTATGATAACAGTAACTGCTGTAATTTCTTGTTACATGTTGTCGAGTACAGACCTACAGGGTGGAATCCTTTCTTCAAGAGCAAGACATGTAAGGCAGTAAAAAATTCTTAAGAGAATCCTGTCACATAGAGAGCTTTTGTCTTTTTATCTGTTCTTTTTACTTTACCACACTGAGCTTGAATCAAAGCTGTGGAAATATAATGGAATTTGAAGAGCATGTGTTCTGTATTTAGAACAGGCAATCTGGAGATTACTGAATAAACTACCCACCTCTTCTCCTTGCTGAGCTCGGAGAGGAGAAAAAAGCCAGAAAAAAGAGAAAGCAAAGCAGATAGGTGTGGAGGCTGAAAGGGATGTACAGTGCGAGTTACATTTCCAGGCTTTGTGTGTTCTCATTGCAGAAGAGGGGGAAATTAAAGCAGCAAAGGCTCAGAGAGGAAATAAGGGAAAGGTGAGCTCCACCATGGAGGATGGCTACTTCCTGTTGCTGCTAGAGTGACCTGCAGGTCTGAGGAGGAGCGAAAGACAGAGCAAGGGAGAGGAAGACAGAGTGAGTATAAAATTACAAAGGGGACAAGAGGGTACAGGAGGGGAGAGTGAGGATATGCTGCACAGTAAGACTATTTGATAGATAGCTGTTGCCAGTTGAGGACCAACTGTCAGAGTTCAGGTTACACTCGTAAACCTGTATTATTTGCACTCCTCTTAAAAGTAGTCTTTGCTGACAATGATGTTTCACTTTCTCAGCAAGTTTTTCGGCCTTCTATTAACTCGGGTATTTTAAGCTTATTTTTAGGACATTAAAAATATTTTTAGGATTGCTGAATATACTCCAATTTAAGTCTGTTCCATTCCAGTTAAATGCTGTACTTGAAGTGGTTAGGAAATGTGTACATTTGTAAAGAGAGTAGCTAACCTAAATGTATGTTTCTCACAAAAATATTACGCTGTTTTCACACATTTTAAAGCTTTTTAAGCATTGTTTGAAAGCAGTCTTGTCCAACCAGCTGCAGTCACACATACCAGCCAAAAGAGGGCAACATAATTGCAGAATTCCTCAGCTCGCTCAGGTGGACGGCGGGTTAAACATGGAAGTAACAATAATTTACATTTGGAAATGCTTTTCTGCTCCCTCAGATAAAAGCAGGTGCACATGCCTGACAAAAAAAGCAGCCTATTGTCACATGTGCGAGATCTTCCATGCTCTCTGCAGTCAAGGTTGCCTGACAGGACCCTGCCTTGGTGGCAGGCAAATAAAAACAAAGGAGACATTAAATGTGCCTCTCTTCTGAGAAACAGACGTATCCACTCACCCAGACATCTCTTTGAAAACCTTCCTTTATATGTTCAGAATCTAAATTCTCTAAATATTTATGTTAGGTCACTAAGGTTAAGGCAAGTACTAGGCTTAGCATAGGGCTACAGTAATGCACAACCAGTAGTTGGTGTGTGTGTGTGTGCGCGTGTGTGTGGTGTTAATACACATTCATGTATTTGCTTACGCTTTGCTTACTCAAATTATTTGAGGATTTCACTGCAGGAATCATCTAAGCTGTTGCACTCAAGTGAAACCTGTTTTATACATTTACATTTACATTTATGTCATTTAGCAGACGCCCTTATCCAGAGCGACTTACAATTAATACAGTCTTACAATC
>JAUZSU010175802.1:0-12853 GCA_034780255.1 Parotocinclus maculicauda | reverse complement strand
CCGATCTATAGATAGATAGACAGATTTTATTATTGGACAGCTTGCTACTACAGCCATGCTAACAACAAACAGTGGTTTAGGATATTCTAGTTCATCATACACACGCGCACAAACACACACTACCCAATTCAGAAGAAAAGGCAAACGCACACATAAAGCATAAAAATTCCCACAAAGCTCAAAATCTTTGATTATTTATATAATGAAAATAAAATAATAGGACAAGGAGGGACCAAAACAACAGTGAGACACAACATAGTCAAAAAGGGTAGTACAGATAAAAGTATGACAGGAAGCAGTCACCATGGTTGGGAGGGCTCAGGGCTCCTGTCTCTGAAGAAAGACAAATACCAGCATGTGGTGGTCTCCGAGTTGGCCTACTTTCTGTCTTCAACATGTGCTTTGTTGCCCAGTGAGGATATGTTCACAGGATCTGTGGAGGTAGAGCGCAATGCTTCTGGAGTTGCAGCAATTGCCAAAAGTGCAAAGAAGACAGCCAGAATCTCCAGAAGTTCAGTTGTGGTGTTTTCTGGCAGCATCATCTGGAGGCTTAATGAGGCTATTTCCAAAATCTTTGTGCCTGTAGTACCAGTGCTCTTCTTCTTCTTATTGTTATATTATTGCCACTTGATCAGTGCTGAATAAACTTGGCATCAGGAGCTAGTGCCAGTCTGGCTGGGTTGCCTGTTCTCATGCAAAGTCCACGTGGGTTGTTTCACCAGCACATTCCATAGATGCACAATTGGATTAAGATTGGTGGAATCTGGGGATAAAGTACACCTTAGTCCCCTAGTCAAGCTCCTCAAACCATTGTCAGTGCTGAATGAGATCACCATTAGGAAATACAGGGAGGGGAGTGTGCACAGTGTTTAGGTAAGTTGTCTGTGTGAATGAAAAATCCACATAAGCCTGGACTCAAGGTTTCAAAGCACCACACTGTCATTGTTATTTGCTTCAGCTCTCAGTAGTTTTAATGATATGGCAATCAATGTAAAATCTTTAACAATCTAAAGTTAAAGAAATTGATAATTGGTCTTATAGTCAGCAAACAGATAAGAAAAAAAACAATTTCAGTCAGAGAATCACTACCAGAATATTTATCTAGTAATGTTTCATGTTTATGTACAGGTATATCCGTCCTGACGTCGTGTTTCAAAGGTTCAAATCCTGGATGTGTTATTTATGAGTTTGAGATATGAGATAATGCGCACCAGGCATGACAGCTTGTAAGTCTTCTCTAAGAGGATTAGACTTGTCATTAGACCTGCTTAGCTGAATCATGCCAAACATATACAGAACTTAGCTATTTGATGTACTCTCTGACCCACTCTGATAGCATGGAGGAAAAATAACAGATGAAAACATCTACTTGTATTATTCCAACCCTGTGAGCTTCCTGGCTGTTGGGAGCTTTGGTGAGAGTGCTTCACTTTGTCTCTGATGTCCATTACACAGCCAGCCTACATGCATTCAGTGCAATGATCAACGCAATAGCCACAGTCTAACACTAAATCTTTTCACACATTTTGTAAGACACTCAATGGCTGTGCTGGAGATGAGTTTAAGTCCATCTTCAAGCACATTTGTTCTGCTCCTGAGATAAGGGACCATTGCTCAACAGCGTTTTTCACATTGCCCTTATTCATTATGCATGCTGTTTAAGGTGTCACTGTCCATTTACAGCATTGACGCTTTGTGCTGAGTAAAGTGGATCTGCCCACTTCCTGTGTCTCTGCAGTATGTCTGCTTCTCCTGATGTATCTCACTCGCTTACCGGGGAAAAACTCAGTCTTCCTCTCTGCCTCCCTGCTCTGTGTCTTCTATTGTCTGCAGCAATTTCTTTCATTGTTTATCTTTTCAGTCATGTGCCACTGGGTGCCAGAAAGGCATCAACAAATAAAACAGTAGCAGACTGCTGTTAATCTAATTAGTTGCTAAGGCTGGCAATATTTAACAGTTTTTCAGGTGCCTTAGGCAGCAGTATGTTCCTCTTTCAGAGAAAAAAATACACTTTTGTTTAAAACTAAACTCTTGGTATTGATCTCACTGGGAATGTTTTGCATCACCATGGCCCTTACTTGGAAAAGTGAAATGAAATGAGACTTGAACCTTAAACCAAGGCTTGGATTAAAGATTGTGGGGACTCAGTTGTAGCTACTTAGCTCAGCTCTGTCAACCATGCTAAGACACCAGTACGACAGTGTGAATTCACCAGCTAGTATTGTATTCAATACCTCTAGAGCTGAGTCAAGAGGTAGTTGAGTCAAGGTCAATGTAGGCTTAAGGGCCTTGCTCATCAACCCAACTGTGGAAGAGGTGGGATTTAAACCTTGGACCTTCTGGTCCATAATCCAGTACCTTAACACTAGGCCACCACAGTCCCAGTCTTGGGTCTGGCACATCGCTGGCATATGTATTAATACTGTGCAATACCCTGGAGGCAGTAATATGATCAGAGAATTCTTCAGTTAATTAGGTCTAGACTCATTGTTATGTGGCAATGAAATGTAGTCAGCTAAGTACCTGAATTTAGTGAATGACCAGGTTATACCATCAATAGACCTTTTTGTCCATGATGACACAGTTATGCACTGGGATTGCAGTGCCAAGACTCATCAGGCTCAGATTGTGAATGAGTGGTTCAGAGAGCTTGAAGAATAATTTTCACACATGAATTGGACACTACAGAGTACTGGACAAAATAGCTGCTATTCCGGATGGAAATAAAGGTAATGATGCGTAAGGTTGTCAAAACAATGTCATGGTGAATGTGTGCCGTAATCAAAGCTAAAAGCGGCTCAAAAACATGAGATTGCAGAGCCAGTTTTGGTCAGGCAATGTATTATTATTCAAGCTTGCATTCTAGACAGGGCTCTCTGTTTTTCTCCATTGAACCTATTTTGCTCCCAGTGCCATCTTCCTTGATAATGTTGTTCAAGCAATCTTTATGTCTGTTAATTGCTGTTCTTTACATCATTAAATCTTTTGCTTATTCTTTCACTCCATTTCTGTCCATCTCTTTCTTAGTCACACACCCACACATACACAGCCATGATGGCTGTATGATAAACCTAGCTCAAGCTGCTGGCTGCAGAATTCTGCAGCTCTGCTATAATGAATTGTCTTTTTGGCAGAGTGTGTAACAGCGTAGAGAGCATCCAAAGGTTCAGCACAATGCGAATATCAAAATAATATAAATAAAGTCTTTTATTACTATCCAATAAAGTAATGAGCCAGTGATTACTAGCTTAGATAATAAAAATTTGCAGCAAGAGCCATTTTAAATGGTTACGGCAGTTTATGCACTCTCCTGTGTCTCCATGTCCTGCATCCATTATTTATGTGCTGAAATAATAAATAATCATATACATTTAGTACTGGCCTCTGTTAGATTTGCTATTTTAGCAGTGGTATACTGACCACATATAACATATTGTCAACGATTGCACACAAATATTTCAAACTTGGACTTGTTGCTCTATAATACTCTATAATATGTGAGTTTTAGCACATATTTCACCCTATTTCCCTTCTAAATAAGTAATTCTTTGGATGATACCATTTCAAAAGGTTGTTCCTGATTAAGCTTTTATGTACTGTGGAGGGACCAAAATAGCGTCCTGATGAAGCTGAGATGGTCCAATCCACCACTTGAAC
This sequence comes from Parotocinclus maculicauda, assembly GCA_034780255.1. NCBI lineage: Eukaryota > Metazoa > Chordata > Actinopteri > Siluriformes > Loricariidae > Parotocinclus > Parotocinclus maculicauda. The sequence goes on along the minus strand of JAUZSU010175802.1, from coordinate 9,196 downwards.
AGGTCCTTGAACAAGGCCCTTAAGATTGTAAGGTTGTATTAACTGTAAGTTGCTCTGCATAAGGTTGCCTACTAAATGACATAAATCTAAATGTAAGCTGCCAGATGCTGTCATTTCTGCCAAGGGGAGGTTACAATAAATATATACTTTTCCTCTATTTTATGGTTGGATTGTAATAAAGACTGGGAAGACTGGGAAATAACTTTTTAGGGTCATTATAGCATTGCTAAAACCATGGATATCTAAGCAAATGGTGACCTGAAACCTTTTCACAGTACTGTATGTCAATACACATGCATTCCTGCTCATCTAGAATGAATATTTTAAGTGTTTTATGCATTACAGAGGGATGTGTATGCTATGTGCAATTAGTTATGGAAGGGATGTGGGAGGAATCCTGGTTTAGGGGAAGTGTGGCCTGGTGGTCCAGCATTTCATGGCTCTTATTCACAGTTTTCATTTTGAAGAAATTCTGGAAATTGGGTAACTGGGATGTGTAAGGTCAGTCATGATCTTACCTGATCCTTTTCTCACCCTGTGAGTTTACAGGTCTGAAAGGGGAAAGCTGTCATTTACTGATATTCTTTGCAATTTATATAATGCAGTGTAAGTTATATCGTTGAATCTGACTGAATGGACAATGTGCTAAGAAATCATATTGTAGCTGTGTAAAACAGAATCAGTACTTTCTTTGGCAGTTTATTTTTATTTGCTCACAGAAACTGTCAGCTGTGCAGAGCCTTTGTAGTTGAGTTTTTAAGTAGTTAATATTCCTGTCCTGTCTGGGGTTCTCATGAATTTGTTGAACTCTGCTGTGTCATTTTATTGGAAATGAGTGGTATATATTTCTTTATAAAATTAATTACAATGTCTAGTGTGTTTTGTATGTTTGGCTTCAAATGGCTGGAATCACACCATGCTAAACTATTTTTGTGTGTGGACTCATTGTTGTTTGAAATCTCACCAGGGTCTTATCATTAGAAAACTAAGTGATCCTAATGGAGTCACTCCCAGAAGTACAGTTGTTAGTGTATAGTTTATATAGTGTATAGTTTTTCAGGTTTAAGATTATCCAGTCTCTTGACTCACTCTGACATACCATTTCCTTTTTGACAGGAAATTGAAGATCCAGCTGTAGATAGTTAGAGAGCCGCTGAGTTGTCTCAGTTTCTCCAAGAGTAATTTGGAGATAATATTGTTAAAACAAAAAATCTGACTATAAGAGTAAGAGCTGTCCAAATGCTCTTGGATGAACTATACAGTGACAATTATTGCATAATCTACAGACTTGTTAGCTTTCGATGCAAAATGTAAGGTATCCTAGAGATCATCAGTCACGTATTTTAGTTTTTAATGCAACTCATTGGACGAGATTGTCTTCTTCCATTGCTCCATTTAAGAGTTTTGACATGTCGGTGTCCATTGTAGGCACTATAGATGGTGGGCAGTTGTTAGCACCATGACCATTTTGGGACACAGTCCCAATCTCAGGTGGGTGGGATGCATAAACAGCAAGTAGTTCTTCTGTTGGTTGTGCCATTTTGTCATATGATTCTTGTCAAAACTTGCCCAGTTTTCTTGAGATTATCCTGCTGTTCCAAACAGTCTTAATGGTTCCAGTCTCCTTGAGGTTTTGCTGCTCATTCAAGATTGTCCCACATTCAGAGAATTCCTGTGACGGGTGTTTTTCACCATACGAAATGCAAAAACACCCATGTAACACCCTTTGATGTGCTGCTTTTGGCTCATTTTTCACAATATTATATCTTTTGATACTGATGTTCATGGATGTTGCACAAGTCTGCCTATCTGGTAATGCCACTATATAGTTGTAAACATTATATAGTTTAAACCTGCTTTATTCTGGTCACAGTATACACAGTGTAAATGAGTATTAGCATCATTATTATTATAACTAATATAATAAATACTACTAATAACAAATACTACTAATAAAATATAATGTAAATAAATAAATGAACAAATAATTATAGAAATAATAAAGGGGATACTTAGACATAGATGGCGTAGGTGTCATTTGCTTATACCTCAATATCTCCATATATTTTTGTGTGAGCAGGTTGATTTTAGATCCAAATACTACTGTCTCTCATACTCCCCATTGTTGCAGAACACATTTCCCTGACCTGCGTTCGCTAACCACAGTGTATAAACATTAAATCTGTCAGCATAGCAAAAAGCTTTTCTTTCCAAGAGCTGTAAATGTGATGGGAGCTGTCTACGAATAGTGGTGCTGAAACAATAGAAGAGTGAAGTGCTTTGGCAGACAGGAAGCTGTCCAGGGCTGAAATTTGAGGATTAGAGTGGGACAGAATGGAGGAAGCTGCAGTGGTTGTACATGTCTGTAGTGGACAAACACACTATGTAGAAAGAGAGAGGAAGAGAGAGGGAGCGGGAGAGAGAGAAAGAGAGGGAGAGGGAGAGGGAGGGAGGGAGAGAGAGAGAGAGAGAGAGAGAGAGAGAGAGAGAGAGAGAGAGAGAGAGAGAGAAAGAGCAGCAAAAATAAGGAAGTCAATCTAGTTTATTAATAAAATTTTAAAGCTATATCAAATGATTTCAAGCATGCTACAACCTGAGCTGTGCAGCCTTCTGTCTAATAAACATGGCTACCATGTCTACTGCCCTTTGTAAGATGTTTCTTCCTTGTTTTCCAAATTCTTACTTTGTCTTGAACAGATAAAACAACGCAATAGCATCCCACAATTCCTGCATTATACAGTATATTTAAGCCCAAAGATTTACATATGCAAAGAGAAAACTTCTAAAGCTAAAATAAATCAGTCAGACACAGTGCAAATAAATGAAATAGGTAGCTACAGTATCTATTTGTAGCTGTTGCCCCATACACAATTCTTAACTGGAACACCTCTGTCCCTTTCTCAATTTGACGTTTGTTTAAAGACTACCAGCAGCTTTTGGGGATCTAGTGCCAACAAACTCAGTCCATTTGGTTGAAGGAACCTCAGTCAAAAGCCACACCTGGAAATACTTTGAATAAAACCGCATACAAGGATTTCTTCTCTACTTCTTTACATACACTGATCTATGGAGTACTGAAAGACAGCATGCATCTCTTGTCTTTCCTACATTCCCCAGAAGCAGCTGTAACTCATGATAAGGGGGATGTAGAGGGCTCTTTTCCTAACTTGAAGACCATCCGGTAATCTGCTGGCGTCTCTTTCCATATTCAATTCAATAAATATTCAAATATATTAATTCCAGTCCCGTTGACCATCATTACCAAATCAGTCCATATAAGATTGGTCTGACCTGTCATTAATTACTCCTTAAGCATGAATGCCAGCCAATATTTTTCAGAGTCACCCAACCAAAGGTTTGATGGCTAATATATAAAACTGCCGTCATAGTGGGCAGCTGTGTCAAATTCCTCTCAAGACCATCCTTCACTTTGATTATAAAAGAGGCACCCCTTTACAGTTCCTACACTAGAGACAAAAAATCTCAGCAACTGTAATTACATTACCAAGGTATTTGTGATTAACCTTCAGAAGCTTTATAAGCTCGATTCTTTGATCAAGGAAGCTCAAACCAATGGTTGCTGCTCAGAAAGCTTGCAAATGTCCAGTACATTCCACAAAATAATAAATTGACCATCAGAGTCCTTTCTGGAGATGGGTAAGGCTGGTCCTCGTGGATTATGGTGTTTAGATATGCTCTGTGCCAGGCATTTAGACAGGTTTTTGTAGTCTGTGGTTGAAAGGGCAACTGATCTCCTGTTCTTCAGAAGATAAAGCCATAAACAACATAAAAGCCCTTCCCAATGCAGTTCCAAAGGTGTGTCTAAAAATGTTGCCTTTAATTCATATAAATCATCCTAAGCTTAGCTTAGAAACCACCATAGAGCTCCTCTGTTGTCAACTCAGAGTTCAAGACCTATTGGAACTTAGAGTTTAGCTTTGTAAACCTTTGAAACAAGATATAGTCCAGTTTGTACCACTTGTAAGTGTGCAGTGTAATGGGTGGAGGAGAAATCCACCTCATGTTGGTGCATTTCTGAATTTCTGAAGGGTGAGTATGTTATCTTCCATCTGAAAGGCAGAGTCAGGCCATTTGCTTTTGTTGTGCAGTGGAAAGACCTAGTAGAAGAAGGGACCACTTGGGGAGCCCATGTGAAGTGGGAACAAAACTCCTATTACCTAAAATATTCAATGTACCAAAAACTTCTACAGCATCCAGTAAAAACTGAAGAAGGATTAGATGACAAGCTGAGCTACTGTCTCTGACTTTACATACAAAGTATAATACACAGGTGAACACGGCGTTTAAAAATGTCAGCAGTGCTGTTTCGTCCACTCATACCAGCACAGCACACACTAACACAGCACCACCATTTACGTGTCAGAGCAGTGCTGAGAATGATCCATCACGTAAATAGGTCCTGATCTAGGCAGGTCCTGACCATTAGAGACAGCGTAAAGAGGACAAATGAATGTAGAGAAAAACAAAAGACTGAAATTGGAAAAGTTAAGCTGATAAAATGGACAAAGAGCGAAACAAGGATTAGTATATAATAAAGTGATTAATGATTATATATATATATTAATAAAATAAAACAGAACACCTTTAATTTTAGCCTTAATTAGCAGCACATGACCCTTTACTGCCCACTCTGAAGATAAAATATGAACATTTGTTGCTTCAGAAGATAATATTGCAACTCTGCCACATAAATTCGTGTTATGACTAATAGAGCAATGGCCATCCCACCACATAGCCCACTCTCCTTTATTCCCGCTGTCATTGTCTATTGAAGGAAATGACCTTTCTTCTGTATTATTTCAGCCATCTTTGAGCCTATTCTTCAAAGTTTCATGTAAAAGAGAAAAAAAGAAAAACAAATGATAGAACAACTTTAGAAAAGAAGAGCACAGCATGTGATACATACTTCAGTTTACGGATCAGGTAGCTTTTTCTTTGCTACTTTTACCCCTTTGTGTACAGAATGTGACAGCACATTATTCACTTCAAGTGTCTCGACATTCGCATGCAATACATTCACCAATCATACATACATTTCATCACCTGTGAAGAATTCTTTAAGGATAATTTGTTTGCCATGTGTTTTGTGTAAAAGTCTATATATTGATTAATCTTCCTCTTTATTTTCTGGATAATCCACCTCAAGGGCACCACTGGATTCCCCTTGAGTTGTCTCTTATTAAGCTTATGTTTTAACTTTACAAAAAATATTTAGATTTTCACAAGAAATATCCACATCAATGCTTTTCACAATGTCTGACCATGACTTTCTTGGCTCTCTTCTTTAACCATTACAACATCACAGTTTGACCAATTGACACCACTTGTACTCCAGCACTGGGGTAGCTGTCCTGCTTGTCACTCTTTTGCCTCTGAACGCCTGGTCTTCGTCATAACTTACGCGAGTTGTTTCACTAAAGGTGGTACTTTAATTTTTATTGACATTGCTAGTGGCTAGTGGTGATGTTCCAGTGCCTGCATAAACCATTTATGTTTTATTTGAATATTTTACTATAAAGGAGATGTTCAGCACGTTAGTGAACAAGTCTAAAGTCATGAAGATCTGTCTTCTAAAAGATGTGAATTGGCTTAGTGATATGAAGTACAATCCAAGCAAGATGCCCTAAATGAACTTGCAGTTTTGTCATAGCATTTTAGTTCATGCTCCTAGCACGTAGGCCGGAATGGCCCAGTTGCACAGGAAAAGGGCTCGCACAATTAAAATGAGAAACTGCACAACTGACTTGACTGTTGGAGTGAAGATGAAACTTTATTAAACCCAATGAAAAAAAGCAGAAAATATAGTTTCCTCTTGTCTGGTTATTCTTATTACCATTTGATGTAATGCAAACAAAACACCATTAAAGCATTTAAAGAATGCGAGCCAGGAGAGGGAGGACATTTCAGGTTTCTCTAATGTATGACATATGACAAATAAATCACCATTTTTAAAAATAAAAAAAAAGATGAAAAAGAAGTTGATTCCTGGTTGATTCCTTGGTTCTTGCTTACATCATCTCACTCATATGCTCTCACAATACCACCATGTTCCATGAACTGATGTGGGAGAAAAACACATTCAACACATTAGTTTCTGTATTATCTCTAGTGTTTAATTTACAAAAAATAGTCCAATCATAATTAAAAATAATGTATATAATCACCCATCTTCTTCTGTTCTCGAATACTTCAAACGCCAATCGTCTTCAAATGATGTTAGGTCAATAATCATTTTAAATTACCCAATGTTTACTCTGAGCTGTGATAACAGGGGCAGTTTGTTTAACAAACAATATATCTTGGTCCAAATGCAATTGGTAGTATTGAAACTCATCTCCAGTCTTGAGTTCAGGCAAATGTCTCAACGTGGGATTTAGCCAAGCGTATTTCATGAATAAATGTTTCACAGTCTGAGTTATGTACAGAAATTGCATCATTCTTCCATCCCAAGACAAAGTTATCAGTTGCTATAGCTCCACGATTTACTTTTCACTGAAAGTTGCCAGTTCTTTAGTTTAATAGTATAGGGAATAGTATAGGGAATAGTTTATATAACCCTGCTGTACTTGTTTCATACAGTAGTCCATACAACCTATTGTCTCTTACCTCTTACTTAACAAGGTTCAAGGGAGTAGAAGTTTAGTAAGAAACTCCTGCCTTTCTGCCATCCTTAGAGTAGGAAACCCTGGGTGATCATCCTCATGGGGTTGTTATGGAGGATTCATACTGGCTGGGATAAGGCTTGGTTTACCTTTACAACAAATGTTTTTTCTGTGTTGATAAATTTGTAGAGCTGTTTTCCATTTTAAAATTGCCTAGTGTTTGTAGGTGTTCAAGCTTCAAGCTCCCAGCCTTTATAAAAGTATTTCACAGCATTGGAAAATAGGCTCATCCTGCACAGCTCTTGCATTACACAATCACATGTGGTTGTATGAGTTTACATGCCTACAATACCAAGGTGTAAATATCTGTAATGTCTTTTCTTCAAAATTAATAATTAATAAAAAAATATTTTCAGCATGTAATGTTAAAAGAGAACCTGTACTTTACCCACACCCTACCCTTGTTTTAGGGTCTTTATTATCAGGGGTATAATTTCCCTTTCCCTATATGAAAATAAACTCATCTTGTAGCATATTTAAATTGATTTTCCAGCACACACATTTCTGCAAATACAGATGCATTTGACATCTGAATTATAATAATGAAATGATCAGAAAAATGAACTGGTGAAATTGATGTAACAAGCAGTTTCTCACAATTTTTTATGAATTAAAAAATAACTAACCATACAGCACTTACTCTGCAAGCCAGTTTATGTAACTAGGTAAACTGTGTGACAGAGGGATGTTTGAACCTCCAAGAATTAACTAGGTTAATACGATGTTCTATAATATTCCTGCATAAATTGTAAAGGCTCTACACTATTCCTACCTTTAATGGCTTCTAGTATACAGTTTCGGTCTTCTGCTGTAATAGCATTTGGATCACACTGAGCCAGTTCAAGTTTTGTAAAAAAATTAAACGGAGTATTTTTTCCTTATGGGCATTGACTGCATACACATTTATAAATGTGTACTCTTGCTCACATATTCTGGCATGAACTGTTAACCTGAGGCCATTACAATTTTCTCTTTGTGATAAAATATTCAGGATTAGCCCAAGAGAGAACAGGACTGCTGGGCAGTGACATAATTCATTTAATATTAAGGAATCTTTCCAATGCATCTTCCACTGGACCACATTATCAGGATCACTATACATTTACTGAAGATACATTACACATTTGATGTTTAGCTCAAATGTGCACATCTCTTGCACCATTGATATTGGATGAGGTTATATGTAAGGTCCCCCTGGTAAGAGAAACAAGCCAAAAAGAAAAAAGACGGCCATATACACTTCAAGAATAGATGCGAATTGTAGATTGTTTGATTACTTATTACATTAAGCTACTTTGGATACGTGAAATTATCCAGAAAGTAGCTAGCATTTTAGACATTACATCTTTTGTAATCTCTAAAAATCTGCTACTTTGTGCTAGACTGTACACATCACCTGACTGGTCAAACTTTCTGGTTTATTTGTCAGAAAGCATTGTACTGTCTGATACCTCTGAGAGTCAGTTTCACAATTATTGTCCTCAATCTTCAGGAGCCTGGATTTTACTCACAGATTTAATAAATTCACAACTTACTTTCATTACTTACATCAACTTTTAGTACTCACACAATTTCCTTAACTTTACTTGCCTTACGTTTATTGTTTACCTGTTACCTGTTCACCCAGTTTATATTACTTATTACAGATATAGCCAGGGACTGTTACTCCTCCTGTTCTTGTTCCAACTGACTATCATTTACCTTATCATTAGTGTTACTAATTTCATAACCACCTTCATTGTCTTATTTTAGGCCTTATTCAAACTTCAGGGCTAGTTTCAGGATTGCTCCTAGGCTGTTTCCTGCCTAAGCTCTGCAGTTGCATGAGCTTCTGTACCTCAACTAAAAAAAGGTACTTAAGCTGGCAGTCCCTGGGTATCACCCTGCTGTTACGTCTGTAAGTCATCCTTGCTACAGTCACCTTTGTGTGGGCAGGTGAACTGCATATGCCCAACATCCCCACAGTAAAAACAATCCAAGCTTTCAGTATAGGTACATACAATACGGGAGCTGTCACCATGTTTGCACGAAAAGTTTACATTATGCAACCAGTCTTAATAATTAAAATGCACCTCTCTAAGAAAGAAAATGACATCTTTATACTGTAAAGTGCTGTTGCAGTAAACTAGTGAACTATTTTATTTTATTTTCAATATAAAGTACAGAAATTAAATACAATGACAATCATAGCGAAGTAATAAGTGCCATCACCTGGGCTTTCAATCAATTATATTTTCCATGAAATCACAACCACTGCTTTATTTATTCAAATGCAAATGCTATCACATCTTACCTGCTGTTTATTGACCAAGTCCTGGTGGTTCCAAACTTCTTCCATTTACGAATGATGGAGGCCTCTGAGCTCATTGGGACCTTCAAAGCGGCAGAAATTTTTCTGTGTCCTTCCCCAGATGTGTGCCTCGAGACAATTTTGTTTCGGAGGTCTACAGACAATTCCTTTGACTTCATGCTTGGTGTTTGCGCTCTGACATGCAGTCAACTGTGGGACCTTA
>JAUZSU010175801.1:0-24614 GCA_034780255.1 Parotocinclus maculicauda | reverse complement strand
TTAATACAATTTGGAATAAGGCTGTAACGTAACAAAATGTGGAAAAAGTGAAGCGCTGTGAATACTTTCCGGATGCAATGTATGTGCAGCATGTGGTTTTGCTAACTTTTTCTTATTTCATGTAAACTGTGCCTAATTTTTTTATTAACTGGTCTTATGGGTATCCAAATTTGCTAAGCTTTTAAAATGTGTGAATAAAACAAAAATGTCAGGTCTTCTGTAAAGTCAAGGTACAGTATTAATCTATCTCTGTCTGTCTGTCGCTCTCTCTGTCTTTACCTTTTTCAGTGCCATGACTCTGGAGAACACACTGGTGATTCTTTCAGCTGTTGCACCAGATATGGGACGTTACTATGTGCAGGCAGTAAATGACAAGAACGGAGAGAATAAGACAAGCCAGCCAATCACACTGACTGTTGAAAGTGAGTAACACACACACACACACACACAAAACACACATGCACACACACATTTTTTATTACAAAGTTTTATTTTAGTGTGCATCTAATAAGAAGATTGATAAGACACCTGCAGCAAATAAAGCAGATGTGTGCGTGCGTGTGTGTGTGTGTGTGTGTGTGTTTATATTACACTGTGGGGACAGAAAGAAAGATTCAAAGGTCACATTTATTTCACATTTTTGACATTGTATGAACATTTTTTATGGATATTGTATATATTCCTCTGGGTTACAGAGATTAAGTTCTGGTATGGTATTAAAGAGCTTAAGAAATTGCTGTGTAAGTAATAAGTCCCCACAAGGATAGAGAGACCAATGTGTATGTGTGCACACTTTGTGATTTGCATGTGCATGTATTTGTGTTTTTGTGTATGTATATGTGCGCGCACGCTTATCCTTTGTGTGTGTGTGTGTGTGTGTGTGTGTATGTGCGTGTTTGTCATAGGTTATATATCATTGCGAGGACCAAATGTACCCACAATATATTGGATATAGGGATATAAAGATCTGTATATCTTTTATATCTTTTTGGGGACAAAATGTGTGTGTGTGTGTGTGTGTGTGTGTGTGTGTGTGTGTGTGTGTGTGTGTGTGTGTATAGGACGTACCTTGCCAGCAGCGGGAGTGGTGTATCAGTGCACAGCAGAGACTCTGGGCTGATACAGCCAGACACATGCAAAGACACATATAGTATTTATTCCTTTTCCACTGACAAGGTGCTGGAGCCAATGGCTTTATGCAGGAGCTGACAAATTGTAGCAAATACCACATAGCTTCCCATCTTACAAGGCCTGGTACACAGTCATCCCAAAGCTGCTGAAATAGGTTTAAGGTCAGGGCTTTAAACAGGTCAGGTAATTTATTCCACAATGGCTTAACCACACAGGAACCGGAAAGAACTTTTTCATAGTGTACTGCTCCACAAAATAGAACCAGTCCATTAGTTTATTATTTCTCCCCATATGTATTTAAATATGCTTTATATTCTGTTCTATAATATAGCTATTACCAACCTCTCTCTGTAGATGTGGGAGGCCCTGCGGACCCAATAGCTCCTTCCATTGTTATTCCCCCTCGCAACACCAGCGTGGTTTCCGGTGTATCTGAGGTCACCATGGAGTGTGTGGCCAATGCTAGGTCAGTGACCATTATTCTACATTTGTTTATTGCACTGTATTGTATTGAATTGTTTATTATTGTATGCTATTATCTTAAAGTTTATTTATTCTTTAACTTGGTGAGTCTATAAAGACTAACTGAATTCAAGGTCAGGTAGATAGATCTCTGTTTGAGAATAAATATTACATGGTTATAAACACTTGAAATAAGAATAAAGAATAAAGCATGCTATTATATTTAAATAATCAGTGCCTGGATTGTGTACCGGTAATTTGACCACCCAAAAGTTAGTAACAAACCTGTCAGTGCTCCACACAATGTATTAAACCCGTTTGCATGGATGTCATCCCAGAAGGAAGCCTCTTCTAAATATGATGCACAAGAAAACAGTTTGCTGAAGACAAGTAGACTAAGCACATGGATTACTGGATTACCCATGTCCTGTAGTCTGATGAGACCAAGATGAGCTTATTTGTTTCAGATGGTGTTAAGGGTGTGTGGTAGGAACCAGTTGGGGAGTATAAAGACAAGAGTGTCTTGCCTACCGTCAAGCACGGTGGTGGGAATCTTGTTTGGGGTCTGCATGCCGTCTGTGGGGAGCTACTACTAATTAATGGAACCCTGAAGGTCAACATGTACTGTGAAATACTGAAGCAGAGCATGATCCCCTCCCTTCAAAAACTGGGCAGTAGTCCAACATGATAACAATCCCAAACACACCTCCAAGACGACCACTGCCTTGCTAAAGAAACTGCTGAAAAGCATATATTTAGACCTAAACCATTATGAGCATCTGTGGGGCATTCGCAACTGGAATTTGGAGAAGTGCAAGGTCTGTGATGTCATCATGGAGGAGTGGAAAATTATTCCAGTGGCAACCTGTGAAGATGTAGTGAACTCCATAAGTTAATAAAATAGTGGTGTCCACACAAAATAGTTGACACTTTGGGCACAATTTGGCCATTTTCACTTAGGGATGTACTCACTTTTGTTGCCAGTGGTTTAGACATTAATGATTGTGTTTGGAGTTATTTTAAGGGCACAGCAAATTTATATTGTTATACAAGCTGTAGACTGAATACATTGTGTGAAAGTGTCATATCTTCAGTATTGTCCCATGAAAAGATATAAAAAAAACAAAAAAAAAATAGTTGCCAAAATGTGAGAAGTGCAGGTGAAAGTACTCTCTGATGGCATCCAACCATGACATTGCAAGCCCAGCACATGGTTCATACAAGCAGTCTCAGAAACTGCTTTTTCTGGCAGCTGTTTCTTACCACTAACTGTTTGTAAGCTTGTTCATACCATAATTGGTTCCGGTTATGCCTTTAGAAGACACAGCAAGCTCACCCATATTTCCACTACCACAACAGCAGTGTTATATCTATGCTGTGGTACTTCAGAGCCACATATAGCACCACCTAAGCTCCAGCAGAAGCACACTGCCTGACTACTGTAAGTTTTTACTGAAGATAGTTCACCTAGAAAATTTTTAATAGGCAGAAATGCAGAAGGTGGCAAAATTGTCCTGACTGACATGCACATCAAGTATTTTACTCTCCTTATCCATGTAGCTTACATGCTTGAAAAGTAAAGGCTTCTCTTTTGTAGTAGTGCAGCATTAAGTTTGTAATTTTGAAATATATAGACAATGTTTGAATCAAATGCAGTGTCACAATAAACTTTTTTTGGTTCCTGAAGACCCTTCGAATTTTGATTTGTTTAAAGTCGGAATCTAATTAATTTCAGAAACACCCTAAGGCTGGGTCTTATGCATGAAAGTTTTACCAATGTTTGACATTTGGGGCAAAAAATTGCTTGAATAGAAAAAAGCATTCGAATTCTGAGGTTCCATAGAAACAGTAAGGTATCAGTCAGACTTTCTAGTCCTCACATAGTGTTGGTTCCCATCTTGCACCCTGTGCTGCCAATTCTTTATTTAGCTATTGGAATTACTAGCCAATAGTGGATGGAACCCGCAGATCCAGATTACTAGAATTCTGAGAATGTTATAATTTATTTCATACAGGTAGTGTGACTTTCTGAAACCCATTCATCCCAATTTCAAATTGCAATAATTTTAAAAGTAGATCTATACTAAACAGTAAACACTTGCTATCCACTTGCTGTTTCTTTCATTAAAGGCTGCATTGCGTCTTTGTGCTTACCACTGGCATGCACTGCAATTGATTTTTCTCATGGTGAATCAAAAGTCTATTAACCTTTGAAGCCCTCGACTGGTTAATTAAGCACAGCACACAAGTCAAGAAAACAGGATCTTTTGCATTAACCAAATATGTAGAAGCTTTGCTGCAAAGCTTTTTCATTGCACAGCAACTCTGGGTTCACATACAAAAAAAATGTCTAACAATAGATATTTCCCTGAACATGATGCCTAGCATCATTCACATAACAGCAAAAATGAGAATCCTTTGACCAGATAACATGTTTCCAGTCATGAACAGTTCAATTGTTTTGTCTTTGTGAGCAAAGGCCTCTTGTGTTGGTACCCCAAAATTCCCTGCGGAGTGTTCTTCTTTCAGACATTACTTGTACAGGACCTGCATTGACTAAAAGCCATTTCTTTTTTTTACAAGCTGTGAAACATGAAAGTGGTCTCTATCTATCAGTCTCGTCTTTTAGCCACAACTTTTTCTGTAGACTGGGTTTTTTGTCTGCTGACCTGTATGACCGTACACTTTCATACACTTGCAAAGTCAGCGACTTCCTTCACACTATGGCTTTTGGCACAACCGAATACAATCTCACCTTTTTGCCAATCAATAACTGGCAATGTGTGTTGCAACCCATTTTTCACACATCGAACTTTCACCGCACTGTACCACCACTTCTCAATCTATGAATCCTGTCTCATAATTTTTTGGCATTTATTAAATGATCATTTTCATGTAACACCATCTGCAGGACCTTAAACACACGCGGTGACTATTTATTGTCCCAGGAATTTATTTATAATTGTATCAAAGCTATATTAATGCTATGTATAACAATTAAATTATAAGTTCATTTATATTTGTATTAAAGCTATATTAATGCTATGTATAACATGAAAAATGACAATTTAAGTAAAAAAAAACATTTGCAACTTAACGTAGCAATACACTTATCCTTTCTTGTTTTGTATATGTACATGTTTTTTTTTCAAAAGCAATTGTTTACATATTGTCTTGTAATCATGAATCTCTCTTTTTATCTTTCTCTCTCTCTCTCTCACTCTCTCTTACTCACTCACTCTCTTGTTCTTAATCTCTCAGGCCATTGATAAAGCTCAGTATCAGCTGGAAGAAGGATGGTGTACCAGTCCAATCTGGTCTCAGTGATTTTGATCGCAGGTTGACAATCCTCAGTCCCACTGTCAGTGATTCAGGTTATTATGAATGTGAGGCAGAGCTAAAGAGCAGCAGTGTGCCATCTGTTAGTGCTGGAGCATACCTGACCATTCTGGGTAAACTTCAACATGCACCACATATGTATAAATGCAGGACTCTGTTTCGCTAAGGATTTGCTACTCTTAAAACTTTATATCAGCTACAGAAACTGTGCAACCACTACATGTGGTGACTAGCTGAATAAATTAGCACATCCATGAATTTCTATTTAAAGGTGTAAATTACTATGTGGGTTCAGAGAGATGATACTATATCTGATGTACACATCACACCATGCAAACAATTACTGCCTCAATTATCCAACTATGTACTTTAGTTCTAATCAGTAAATTACACATTTGAGGATAAATAGGTTTAGATGGTGCAGTCAGCATAAGACTTCCAACACTTCTATGTTTGTGTTTAGTACGCCATGTCTTCTCTACAAGTTTTTGTAGAGCAAGTACTCTAGTTTCCTGTTGCTGCCCAAAACCATTAAATCACCCTAGGTTTTTATGCCCTGTAAGTTGTACCCTCACTCTGATGTATTCCAACCTTATGTTTCCAACCATATGTTGTTTCTGGTATTGGTCCTGGTTCCAATTCAGGCTAATGCAAATAAAAAACAATGTGTCTTACATTTATTTTTTCCTTCATTACAGACAACCTGAGGAATTTTATGTTTTGTTCATTTCATTCAATAAACATCCATTCCTGCATTTCAGGCCTGTAACACGTTACAAAAACAATCGAGACAGTAAAGCATTTACCATTTTGTAATGTTGCTATTCCTTTTCACGAGACTTTAAAGACCTTTCGACATAAAGGAGATGAAGTGATTTAGCTTTTTAGGTGTTTTGTCCCATTCTTCCTGCAAACATGCCTTAAAATGTGCAACAGTATGGTGTAGAATATTTTATTCGATAATTGATTTGATTTTTTTATAACTGGCATTGACTTGAGTATATATATGTGTGTGTGTTTGTGTGGTGTGTGTGTGTGTGTGTGTGTGTCTTGATATAACCCTGTGTATAGATGTAACCTTGTGTGTGTCACTGAAATGGCCACTGATGCCAATAGCGATATTAAAATAAATAAACAAACAAGCATGACTTTTACAATTTGTGCAGCCCATTGCCATTGCCATCATAGATGTCGATACTGTTTAAGTACCAAATCATGATTACAGTCACCTGTTGATATTACCTGTTGACATTACATTTTGGAATTAATGATTTAAAATGTTTTCCATGTTTTACTATTTCTGTTTTGCTGTGTTTGTTTCATATTTTCAACTTTTTCTCCTAGAACCTCCACAGTTTGTGAAAGAACCACAGAAGCACATCACCGGAGAGATGGAGAAGGTGGTGTACATTCCCTGCCAGGCAAAAGGTAAGTGACTGCTCTTTTAATTTTTAATTAACCTTCACCATGATTGGTGTGTTAAATGATAAGTAATGTATTTAATGTGAGTTTAGGGTTCTCCTAGAGCATAAGTTTTTGCTTCTGTGTTCTCAGGTGTTCCCCCACCTGATATTGTGTGGTATAAGGATGCAATGCCCATCAGTTCAGTGAAGAATTCTCGGTACCATGTTTTGACTGGTGGGACTCTGCAAATTAATGGCCTTCTACCCGATGACACTGGAATGTTCCAATGTTTTGCTCGCAACCCAGCGGGAGAGGTTCAGACAAATACATATCTTGCTGTAACAAGTGAGTTTTTGTTTCTTATTTGTGTGAAACTTAGACTTACAGGTCTAAACCTGCTCATATACAAATATGTATACCAGAATCAAGAAGTATTAAGAAATGAGAAAACTGAATAATTAGGCCAGCAAGGAAATATTAAATGACAAGATGACTTTGACATCTCTGTCAACTGATATATAGCCCTGGAAAAAAATTAAGAGATCTGTATGTTTCTCTGTTTTTACTGTTTGTAAGTACTGCAAGTGTTTGAGATAAATGGAACAGTTTTTATCCTATAAATTACTGGCAAATTCTGATGTTGATCTAAAAGAAAATCTGTATTGGTCTCTTTGATTTTCTTCCAAAACTGTATATTTTCCAGGAAGTTCAGTATAGTCTACTTGCAGTCACACTGTTATAAGTTATAAGGTGAAGTCTGTACCTGTTAAACATGCAGACACTTAATTAACTGCAAAAATATTTATATTCCACTTTCTACCCTTTTTACACAGGGTTTATTGTGTATTTATTAATTACCAACATGAATCTGGAATTCCAAAACACCTTCTTCAGCACGTACAGGGTCAAAGTTTAGGGGAGATTTAAGCATAACAAAACTTTTTGTTATTTAAACTCTCACACATAAACACTTATCTACACACATCTTGCAACAGACAACGTTATCTCTGTCAGATTTTGCCTCTGGCACTCTCATTCAATTCAGATGTGCTCTTTATATTCCACTTCTCTTTGATTTGCATTACCCGAACTCCACATGAACCTCTCACTCTGTGTGTGTGTGTGTGTGTGTTTGTGTGTGGTCTCTTAGGTATTGCCCCGAACATCACGGCTGGTCCATTAGACAGTACTGTGATTGACGGGATGTCAGTCATTCTGCACTGTGAGACAGCAGGAGCCCCACGACCTGCTATCACATGGCAGAAAGGTCTTGCACTCACACAGACATACGTCCCACCACACACATACACTTGGGGTATACACACATAAATACACAATGCACGCTATTATACCATTCATTTTCCTA
This sequence comes from Parotocinclus maculicauda, assembly GCA_034780255.1. Classification (NCBI taxonomy): domain Eukaryota; kingdom Metazoa; phylum Chordata; class Actinopteri; order Siluriformes; family Loricariidae; genus Parotocinclus; species Parotocinclus maculicauda. The sequence continues at coordinate 16,912 of JAUZSU010175801.1, read as the reverse complement.
TACACCAACATGCAAACAGTTGATATTGTGCTTAGTATTGGTGTGTGTGTGTGTGTAGGTGAGCATGTGTTGGCGAGCGGATCTGTTCAGCTGCCCCGCTTCACTCTTTTGGAGTCGGGCAGTCTGCTGATAAGCCCTACCCATCTATCAGACTCAGGTAGATACATCTGTACGGCAAGCAACTCACGTGGAATTGACCAGGCCTCAGCGCATCTGGGAGTGTGGAGTAAGTTTATTTGTGTGTATTTGTTTGTGTTTGTGTATGTGTGCACAAGTGTGTTTTAGTTATTGTACATTGTACTAATTGTATGTGCGTTTGTTTGTCTGTTTGCTTCTCTGTAGCTCGTACTCGTATCACCCACCCACCTCAGGATCAGAGTGTTATTAAGGGCACCAAAGCCACCTTGACTTGCGGAGTTACCCATGACCCCAGTGTTAGTGTCAGGTAATGCCCACACACATGCTAAATCACGACATAAAAATGTATTGGCTCAATCCATGTTTAAAGAGGTGTGCCAAATACTATGTGTCATCACTGTACTATCACATTACATTCTGTGAAACAGAACATTGCAGCAAATATCCTTCTGCTAAGCACCTGGAAATTGTTTGGGTAGACACAGGGGTGTGTAGTGAAGGTGCCATCTGTGTCTGGATGGTGGACAACAAAACTGTGGGAACTGCTCTTGCTTGCTTCCGGATCAAATGATCCTCTCTACTGGTGGTCTGTCTGGGTCACGCAAGCCTGGTTGGCTTGTGTGTGTGCCCTCACAGAAACACTGCTCCCAATACCTAATAACAGCTAGGTCAGAACGGCCTAGATGGCAGATAGTTACCTGAAATGACCATCCTGCTCCTCCCAATTCAAAGATGCTCATAGTAAAAAAGGAAAGTACAGTGTTCCCTTGTTTATCGCAGGGGTTACGTTCCAGGACCACCCACGACAAACAAAAATCTGCAAAGTAGGGACGCTATATTTTTTTAAGTACTTAAACACTATTTTAGCCATAGAACTTGCGGAACATTTGGGTGGTACGCTATTGTAGTGTTTTAAACTGTTTAACAATCATGCAACACGCTGAAGTAATAGAACATTCTCCTTACTTAACACGCCATACATCACTCTCATATCATGCATGCTCCGTCCATACCGAGCTTACAGCACGTCATATCCTACACATTAAGTAGACACAACAGCTATTTACTGTAAATCATAATATTTTATATTATTTAATATACAGTGTTCCCTCGCCACTTCGTGGTTCACCTTTTGCGGCCTCGGTGCATCGCGGCTTTTTGAAAAATATTCATGGAAAAAACATATCCATTAACATTTTTTGAAAACACGCGATGCACCGAGGCCGCGAAAGGTGAACCGCGAAGTGGCGAGAGAACACTCTATATGGCATTACTAACACATTGACAAAACTGGGTTATCTCCACATACTGGATGACCAGGCCAAGAGGATGTTGACCAAGAGAGCTATCAAAAGGCCAGGGATAATTTTGAACACACGAGTCTGGATAGCTGAGATTATTAGATCTGTGCATGTAACAATAATCCCATGTGCTTTAAACAAAGCTGGCATGCATTATAGAAAGAACCCTCTTATGAAAATGTTTTTTGTTCTTTCATGTGACACCAACACACATAGACACATAAACAGTAGTTTAAGGTTTCTAAATCTGTGCATGAACTTGAAGTGTGCAGTTCATTGCCTTTGAAAACAAAAGTTGACAAAACTTAAAGAACTGTGCAAGGAGGAATGGGCAAATCTTGCGTAAAGCTGGCAGCGACATATACAAACAGACTGATTTCTGGAATCAGTTTTGGAATCGGACACACTTTACTAGGGCACATTATCCAGTTAAATGTTGTTGTGCCCCAAAATCACTGCAATAAAAAATATTATTCTGGATTTCTGAGCAGAACTACAGGGCATGCCACACAAATTCAGTACAGGCACTACTACCAGAAGCTTGAGCAGCTACAACTGTCAGTCAGAGCCTTAGAGTATTAATAAACATTTGCTAAAATAAAATAAAAAAGTCAGCCATGCTGCAAACAAGGTAATGATAGCTCATAGCACTTAATCTATTTAGTGTATAACAGGCTTATTTTACAGTTGTCTCCGAATGACTAGTCCAGAATAGTGTCTCTGTGAATTGTTAAATCCATGGAATAATCATTTGTCCAACCATAATTTTATTTTTTATTTTTATTTATACTTTTTCATTTTATTTTGTATGAAACTAATTTTCTGAGCAGTTTTTTATTAGTTGAACGTTGTTAGGGTGGCACGGTGGCCAGTGAAGAAGGGTCAACACTAAATAGAGCGTGGAGTTTGCATGTCCTCCTTGTGTTTGCGTGGATTTATATACATTATATACATTAAAAAGAAGCATCTGATTTTATTCCATTAAACAAGATCATCAGTAAAGCAAATGAAAAGTCAAAGAAATTTGTTAGATTACGCAAATGAGATAAAAACTCAATTATCGTGATTGAGTAGTAGGTGAAATATTCATAGGGGTGAACAGAAGCATGGTAAACTGGACGAGAGTGCAACATATTGACTGACTGTTCAGTAGGGTGTTTGATCACCCAAGACTGCCAAAACACCCTGACAGTGATGGGGCATGAACAGAATCTGATTGTTCTTGAAGGATCCTCTTCATATTCATTTTGAAATATCCCCTAATTTTTAGTGAGCAGTGTATAATCAATGCAAACTTAGTGAATTTGAAGGTATACACTTAACCTTGTGGCACAACCTAAAATAAAATTTTTGAATGTCCTACAAGTATACCCCCACATTTGACTATGTAATTCTTCAGCCATTAACTAGGTAAAAATGTGTGCTGCCTAATATTAGTTCTTTACTGAATGTGTACCAGCTTCAGCACTACCACCGGTATCGTATAGCTCGTGATGTTGTAATTACAATAATATGGATCCCTGAAAGTTCTTTTAAAGCATTTAGCAGATGTCCTTATACAGAGTGACTTAAGGCAGGAATATGGAGCTATGGACTTAGCTCAGGAACCCAAAAGTGGCAGCTTAGAGGAACCGGTATTTGTGCTCACAACTTCTAATTAGTATTCCAGAGCCATATCTCCTGATCTACCACTGTCATATTTGTCGTATTACTCAGTCCACTGGCTGGAACATTGTGGCTGGGCCTATATTTAAGTGCACTAGGTTAAACATGAATGCTCCTGCATTGCATAACCACTCTCACAAAGTGCTGTTTTACGTTCTTGGTCATGAACTGGTATCTTGAGATCTCAAGGACTGTTGCTCTCAGGGCTTTTCTCACCGAGCTGTTTCTGTGACTTGCCCAAAAAAGCTTCAAAATGGAAGAAACCAGTGAAGGTCTTTGAACCCACATGAGTCAAACCAATCAAGCTTCACATGACAGTGACTCACGTCATGGTCTGCTATAGCACTTAACTGTACTGTAGTTGGTCGACGGAAATTTACAGTCCAAAACTCCACAATTATTTTCATCATTTTAGCTTTAATGTTCAAGGTACTAGCTCTTACTGAAAATAATTCCAGACCTCTAGCTCTATCATTCTATATTCATTCAGTCATCTCCAGCAGATGGTTAACTGATTTATATGATTTAATCACATTAACACTAGTGCAAGGCTGTAATCCTTAAATATTCTTGAGGGCCAGAGTATATGGGATAGCAGGTGGCATAGTGGGTTGTCATCAGAATATATTCATACTCTGTGGTGAATGTGGATTCGTTTCTGCTAGATGCCAAATCACTTAAAAAGCACCTTGATGATGTTTGGGCAAAGTGCTCATTGGCACCCAGCTGCCCTTGGTAGGTTATGTTTCAGGTTACAGTCAGTGGATTTGGTCCCACAGCTGTGCTTTGCTGATTGCAGTCTGTCCACCTAAGCAATATGGCTGCATACAACTCACAATACAATACAACTCTGTGTCAGCATTGTCATACCAAAAGAACACACTGTGCACATAAACCCATCACTATAAACTGTGGATGTACACTCCCCTCCAAAAGTATTAGAATAGTGAGACCAATCCTTTTATTTTTATGTAGACTGAGAGCATTTGAGTTTGACATGAAACAAAAGATCAACATTCCAGCTTTTATTTCCGGGGATTTACACCAGAATCTAATACACAGTTCAGAAGGTAGCACCTTTTGTTTGAACCAACCCATTTTTCTTTTGAGCAAAAGTATTGAAACAGATAAACTCAAAATAGATTACACTGAATAAGACTTAATATTTAGTTGTAAATCCTTTGATTTGCAATAAATGCATCAAGCATTTGACCCACTGACATCACCTTTGCATTCTTCCTTTCTTCCGCCTTTAGATGGCTTGGGGGGGGCATTTTTCTTTAATTTGACAGACAAAATGTTTTGGTAGACTTCTGAGTTAATTGTACTGCTGCCACCATTCGTGACATCATCAATGAAGATTAATGAACAGTTCCCAGAAGAAGCTATGGAAGCCCACACCATGACATTACCTCCATTGTGTTTCACAGATGAGCTTGTATTTTTGAGATATTGAGAATATCCTTTATTTCTCCAAACTTTAGCCTTTCCATCATAATGGTAAAGGTAAATCATTGTCTCATCAGTCCTTACATCTTTGTCCCAGAATTTCTGAGGCTTGTCTCTGTACTTCTTGGCAAATGCCAGTCTGGTCTTCCCATTCTTCTTGCTAATTAGTGGTTTGCATCTTCTGGTGAAGCCTCTGTACTTTTGTTCATGAAGACTTGTGTGAACAGTAGATTGTGATACCTTTACTCCTGCCCTCTGGAGGTTATTATTGATTTCACTATTGGTTGTTTTATGATTTTTTATAACACACACAATGCTTCTGTCATCAGCTGCTGTGGTTTTCCTTGGTCTACCTGTTCTACATCTGTTACTTACAAAACTTACAAACTTTGTGTAAAACATTAATAAAAACAGAATATGATCATTTGCAAATCTTTCTCAACCTATATTCAATTGAATACACTACAAAGACAAGATATTTGATGTTCAAACAGATGAACTATGTTGTTTTTTGCAAATATTCACTCATTTTAGATTTGATGCCTGAAACATGGTCCAAAAGTTGGGACAGGGACATGTTTACCACTGTGTTACATCACCTTTCTTTTTAATAACACTCACTAAGTGTTTGGAAACTGAAGACACTAATTGTTAAGCCTTTGTAGGAGAAACTCTTTCAATTTTTGCTTGATGTACAAGTTGCTCAACAGTCGGGGGTCTCCGTTGTCGTATTTTGTGTTTCATAATGCGCCACGTCTGAACTGCAGGTAGGCCAGTCTAGTACCCGCACTCTTTTAGTGTTGTAACACGTTCAGAATGTGGCTTGGCATTGTCTTGCTGAGATAAAAAGGGACGTCCCTGAAAAAGACGTTGCTTGAATGGCAGCATATTTTGCTCCAGAACCTGTATTTACCTTTCAGAATTAATTGTGCCTTTACAGATGTGCAGGTTACCCACGCCATGGGCACTAACACACCCCCATACCATCAGAGATGCTGGCTTTTGAACTTAGTGCTGATAACAATCAGGACAGGTATTTTCCGTGGACATGACGTCTATGATTTGCAAAAACTATTTGAAATGTGGACTCGACAGACCACAGGACACTTTTTTACTGTGTAACAGTTTTTTCTCAAGATTCTCTGAATCTTTTGAGGATATTATGGACTGTAGATTTTAAAATCCATAAATTATTTTCAATTGCACGATGAGAAACGTTGTTCTTAAACTGACTTTTTGCTCATGCAGTTGTTCACAAAGTGGTGAACCTCGCCCAATCCTTGCTTGTGAACGTCTGAGTCTTTTAAGGATGCCCCCTTTATGCCCAATCATAATACTCATCTGTTTCCAATTAACTTGTTCACCTGTGGAATGTTCCAAACGGGTGTTTTTTGAGCATTTTTTTACTTTTCCAGTCTTTTGTTGACCCTGTCCCAACTTTTTTGGAACATGTTGCAGGCATCAAATGAGTTAATTGAATATGGGTTGAAAAGGATTTGCAAATTATTGTGTTCTGTTTTATTTATGTTTTACACAATGCTCCAACCTCATTGGAATTGGGGTTGTAGGACACCAGTGGCGACCTTTTTCTCCAGGACAATCCAAGCGGTTGTACTGGCTATGGACAGTATTGATTGCTGGAAACAAGATTGATTTTCCATCGTTCAGCTTTACAATTGCTAGTTTTTTCACCCATTGACAGCTCTCTGGTTTTCATGTTGGTTACTCCACTGGTTATAAATGTACGGTCTTCACAGGCGAACCCAAATCTGAAACTGAGCAAAGACATTCAGCACTATTTATTGTTTAAATAATCAGTGTAACAAGACACACTTCAGCAACAAAACACACCTCACAGTCACATGTTCCAATACTTTTGTTCTTAATAAAATGTGTGGGTTTAGACAAAAGGTTCTACCTTTTGAACTGTGTATCAGATACAGTTGTAAATTTCTGGAAATAAAAGCTGAAATGTTGATATTTCATCTCATATTTATCTTTTAATGTGAATCCCATGATTTGACTGATTGGAATAGGCTGATTCAGATGCAAAAGTATTAACCAAGGGTGTTGAAATGGAATTGACAGGCTATGGTTGTGTAACTGGATGAAGTGAATCGGAAGCACTCAAACACTTGATACACTGCCGATTTTGCCAGTTTTTCCACCTACAAAGAATGAAGAGATTAGTGCACTTCAACTGTGAGAGACAGAATCTAAAACAATCCAGAAAATCAATGTGTATGATTTTTAAATAATAAATGTGTTGTATTGGATACAATAATTATTTGATACAATAGAAAAACAGAACTTAATATTTAATATAATGTATAATATAGAGGTCAGACGTCTCCTGTTGTTCTTGACCAAGTTTGCACACTCTAGCAGGGATTTTGGACTACTCCTTCATACAGATCTTCTCCACGTCTTTCAGGTTTTGGGACTGTTGCTGGGCAACATTGAGTTTCAGCTCCTTCCAAAGATGTTCTATTGGGTTCAGGTCTAGAGACTCACTAGGACTCCACTCTAGGACATTGAAATGCTTCTGATGGAGCCACTCCTTAGTTGCCTTAGCTGTGTGTTTTAGGGTATTGTCATGTTGGAAGACCCAGTCATGACCCGTCTTTAATACTTTTACTGAGGGAAGGAGGTTGTTCACCAAAATCTCGCGATACATGACCCCATACATACTCCCTTCAATATGGCGCAGTCATCCTGTCCCCTTTGCAGAAAAGCACCCTCAAAGTATGAAGTTTTCATCCCTATACTTGACAGTTGAGACTCTGTTCTTTGGATTGTACTCATCATTCTTCTTCCTCCAAACACAGTGAGTGGAGTTCATACCAAAAAGCTCTGTTTTGGTCTCATCTGATGCGTGCCCTGCAGGATTTTAATCCATGACAGCGTAATGTATTACTGACGGTCCTTTTTCGTCCTAGCTCTCTTGAGGACATTTACCTGGTGCTCCCATGTAGTTCTGGGCTGATTCTTGACCTTTCTCAGAATCATTCTTACCCCACAAAGGAGATCTTATATGGAGCCCCAAACTGAGGAGAATTAAGAATCATGTTTCTTCCATTGTTCAATAATTAGACCAACAGTTGTTTCCTTCTCACCAGGGTCTTGCCTATTGTCTTGTAGCCCATCCCAGCCTTGTGCAGGTCTATAATTTTGTCCCTGGTGGTCTTGGACAGCTCTTGGACATGGTGGAGACGTTGGAGTATGATTGATTGTGTGGGAGTACAGGTGTCTTTTATACAGGTAACGAGTTCAAACAGGTGCAATTAATACAGGTAACGAGTGCAGAATAGGAGGCCTTCTTAAAAATAACTATCTGGTCTGTGAGATCCACAATTCTTGCTGGTTGGTAGGTACTCAATAAATTGCATAATTATTACTTTATTATAAAAAAATTGAACAATGTGTTTTTGGATTTTTTTAGATTCTGTCTGTTGAAGTGTAGCCATGATAACAATTACAGACCTCTTCATTCTTTCTAGGAGAAAAAAACTAGCAAAACTAGTATCAAATACTCATTTTCCCCACTGTATATACAAAAGAGAACGTAAGGATGCTGCAATGCTCTTCACCCCTTCCTGACCAACCGGAGCTTGCATGCTTGAGCAAAAAACCCTTGTTAACCATGATAGCAAGCGCTTCCCCTCAAAAAGCAACAAGTGCTTGTTACAAAGTAACCAGGAGAGCCAAAAACTTAGTCTAAACAAGATCAACAATAACTAGCAAGTTCTCCCCCTCATAAGGCATGATCCCTAGGAAATGTGCGTCTACCCCCAAAGGGCAACGAGAGCTTGCTACTAAAAGAGAGATTCCCATGACTTTTATCTACTACTGGTCACCGTAGTGCATTTCACACACAGCGAGACAAAGTTGTAACAGAGAAGCGGAGTTAGAATACTCTTTATACAGACGGTCAATCAGGTGGTCTGTTTTGAGGATGAAGATATGTAAAGGTTGGTTACACTAAACACTGTCGCCTATAGAAACTGTATTCTTTTTTTTCATCATGTTATGCTACCTACACATTGCCTTTATTTTCTGGATGCATTTACATAAAGAGACTGGGAAATGATTATTCATTGTCATTATACCAGTGCTAAAATGATGGTATATCTAATCTAATGATGGCCTAAGACTTTTGCACAGTACTGTATATAAAGAGATATATTTTGTATCAGTTGAATTATATTTATGCAGTATATAGATTCCACATGTATTCCTTTTGTGTGTCCAGGTTCGTATGGGAGAAAGATGGTCAGGTGATTAACCTCAGGTCATCTCCACGGGTACGCCTGGACATCAATGGAACGTTGCACATTTCTCAGACTTGGTCAGGTGACATTGGCACGTACACCTGCAGAGTGATATCACAAGGAGGAAACGACTCACACACTGCTCACCTGAGAGTCAGGTATCCCCACACCACCATTATAATCATCACATCACATCACACTCCAGAGTCAGAAACACACACCACCATTATCATTATCACATCACATCACACTCGAGAGTCAGATACACACACTATCATTATCACATCACATCACACTCGAGAGTCAGATACACACACCACCATTATCATTATCACATCACATCACACTCGAGAGTCAGATACACACACCACCACCATCATCACATCACACTCGAGAGTCAGATACACACACCACCACCATTATCACATCACACTCGAGAGTCAGATACACACACCACCATTATCATTATCACATCCCATCACACTCAAGAGTCAGATACACACACCACCATTATCATTATCACATCGCATCACTCTCGAGAGTCAGATACACATACCACCATCATCATCACATCACACTCGAGAGTTAAATACACACCACCACCATCATCACATCATGCTCAAGAGTCAGATACACACACCATCATCACATCACGTTCGAGAGTCAGATACACACACCATCATCACATCGCGTTTAAGAGTCAGATACACACACCATCATTACATTACACTCGAGAGTCAGATACACACACCATCATCACATCACGTTTAAGAGTCAGATACACACACCATCATCACATTACGTTCGAGAGTCAGATACACACACCATCATCACATTACACTCGAGAGTCAGATACACACACTGCCACCATCATCACATCACACTCAAGAGTTAAATACACACCACCACCATCATCACATCATGCTCAAGAGTCAGATACACACACCATCATCACATAACGTTCAAGAGTCAGATACACACACACCATCATCACATCACACCACATTCAAGGATTAATTACACACCATCACCATCATCACATCATGCTCAAGAGTCAGATACACACACCATCATTACATCACATTTGAGAGTCAAATACACACACCACCATTATTATCACATCATAGTACAGAGTCAAATACACACACCACCATTATTAACACATCACATTCGAGAGTCAAATACACACACCACCATTATCATCACATCACACTCGAGAGTCAAATACACACACCACCACAATGATCACATCACAGTAGAGAGTCAAATACACACACTACCACCATCATCACATCACACTCAAGAGTCAAATACACACACCACACACCATCATCACATCACATCACACCTGAATGTCAGGTACACACACCATTATTGTCATAATCACTGCATCATCACATCACACTCAAGACTCAAACACATATACCACAACCATCATCATTATTACATCACATTCCAGAGTTACATACACACACCACCACCATCATCATTAACATTGTCATTAGAGTTATTTCTTTAGTGCATTTCACAATGGAGAATTGTGTCTTTATAATTGTATGTTATCTTCTTATATTTAAAAAACAATCCAAAATTGAGCAAACCTGGGGTGACAGTGGCAAGGAAAATCTCCCTTAATGTTATAATGAAAAAGTGACTATAATAAATAAACCCAGAATAAACTGTTTCTGTTCTGTGATGTCAGTATTAACGCAGAAAAGTATAATGAAATTTTAGAGCAGCATTAGTTCCGTTAAGATTACATCTTTTTCAGGGACATTTGTGCAATTATTAACAAGGCAATGCAAATCAGAAAAAATAGAAAAAAGTTCTGAAATATGTAAATCCCTTCCAGTCTTTTTTTGAAGATCATTGCTTAAACATTTCAATATTTTTTCCACACTTTTTTTTACCACTGGAGATCCTCTGGATGCCTTTGATCCTCTATGGCTCAGTTTTTGTGGAAACTGCTTTTGTACCAAATCATGATTATAATCATTTGTTGACATCACCTGGTTAAAATCACATCATCATTTAATTTTTTTACCTTTATTACTAGCCCTGTCATGATTTATTTTAATAGTGTGGTAGGCCTGAAATGCAGGAATGGATATTTCTTAACAAATGAAATAAAGTTAATTAGAAAAAAAATATATCAAGTTATACTGTCTGCAGTTAAATAAAAGTCAAATGTAATATAAGCACTAGTTCCATAGTGTCCTAACTCTTTCTGATTTGGGGTATAATACAATAGATAATATAAAACTGTAGCACAGAAGATAATAGTGAAAATAAATAAAATGTTAAATAGTATGTACACATTATTTAGTATGTACACAGCTTTGGCAGCAACATCATTATTATCATTATATTCCTCAACATATTTATCATCACTGTCATCATCACCATAGCTTTACTGATTGTGAGGTACACACACCTTCACCATCATCATCATCATTATCACAGCTCACCTGAGTGGAAGGTAAACAAACCTTCATCATGATCATCTTCAAGCATCCCTGTTTCCTCTCTTTCTTTTTTCTCTCTTTGTCGGTTTCTCTTTTATAGCCACATCAGAAGCTTGCTGTTTATATCATGGGCAGTCAGTGATATTTTACAGGTCAGGGTTTGCCATTGATGGCAAGTTAACACAGCAGTTAAAACTGTCATCTCACAGAGTATCAGGGTTGAGTCCCAGCCTGGTCTGTGCGGACTTTGCATGTCCTTCCCATGTCTGCTTGGATATCCTACAGGTATTCCTGTTGACTCCCAGATTCCTAAGACTAGGTTAATTGGTGTCTCTAAAAAGTGTTACAGTGTGAGTGAGTGTGTGTGTACACGTGTCCTGCAGTTGACTGCTTCCCTGTGTAGTGTTGGTTGCACTCTGTGCTGTCAGCTAGGCACCGCCTCCTGTCCTATGCAGGCAAGAACTGATATGGAAAGTGATTGAGTGAGTTTGATGTTGAGACTCAGTTACTTTTCTAGCTGTAACTTTATTCCCACCAGAGATTTGTGATTAAAAAGTGCTGATCGAAGTAAATCCCAGTGAAGTGAATGTGATTTCAGTCGAAAAGTTTTCCAGACACAATCCAAGTATGACTATGGCTTTTCACCCTCTCTCTGTCACCAATTCTTTTTTTCTGCCTGCCTTTGAACGATGACTGCTTTTCTCTCAAGCTCTACATCATTCTTGTATTCTGACTACTTTTAGTATCTAACTCTGTATGACTGTATTTCTTCCATGTCTATTATTTGGCTTTCTCTATTTTATCAGATTCTCATCTCTCTCTTTCTGTCTTGCTGCCTGCCAATTATACAGTCTATCTTTATTTCTCCCATGTCTATTTCCGTAATTCAGCTTCTCTCATCTTTATAGCTTTATTGCCTTCTTCTTCTCCCTCTGTATCTGTTACTGTGCGTTTCATCACCAGATTCCCACGCTTCAGCTTTTACAGCATCTATCACAGTTACTACAGAGTAGATGAATTAATGTGGTACAACACAGTTTATTGATCATGTGATGAAAATGTATTAAACATTCACAGCGTATACTTCATGCTTCAGTGCTCACATGTGCACTCTGTCCTACTGTTTTCAGTCAACGAATGCTCAGTATAAAGAGTATTAAGCACTTATTTTGTTGATTCTGTGTGGTTTTGTGATGGGATAGATTTTGTTTCATGCACTAGGTTGACAGTTGGAGCTACAGTTTGATTTAATGCCTGGGGTATGAGTTAGGGGCTATGACGTGATTTAAGCACTGTGCCTGGAGGCTGGCATTTGTGTTAAGGAGACTGGAGTCTGGGAGTAGGTTACAAGCTTGGTTTGAGGGCTTTTTTATTACCTCGAGTTGAGTTAAGGATTAGGTATTGGGATTGTGTTTTAAATTAAGGTCTATAGGTACAGAATAGGTTTAGAGTAAAAGTTATGGGCTAGGGATTAGGAGCTGGGGCGTGTGTTACAGACAAGAGTTTTTTTTGTAAATAGATTTGTGGATCACTGGTTGTGTTAAAGTTATATTATCCAATTCAATAGTGTTTATGGCTTGCTAGGGTTCTGTACAGAGCAACCATTTAAAGAATAGTTTGAACTGCTCTAACATGACCCCCAGTTAGTAGTTATTTGATGTTAGTAATGGAGCTTTTTTTTTTTTGCACTACGTTTTATAACTTATTGCATAATGTTGTGTTTTATAACACAGGCAGTTACCTCATGCTCCAGAGAACCTTGCTGCGGTCCTGAGCTCAGTGGAGAAGAGAGCAATCAACTTGACCTGGGTGAAACCCTTTGATGGAAATAGTCATTTGATCCGGTACATACTGGAGGTGTCTGAGAACAGTGAGTGATTACACACACACACACACACACACTTTCCATTGATATATAGGTATGCACCGTTTAACAATCATTAGTGTCTGTTTGCTTTACCAACTGAGGCAATAAAAATGATCAAATATAATAGGAAAAAACATATTTTCCTCTTATAACTTATTGTGACCGTAAACAGCCGTTCACCTTAACAGCAGGTTAGGGCTGATGATCTGCAAGCAAAGGCAGGAGTTAGACAGCCATCAATCGTTTGTGTGTGTGAGTGTGTGTGTGTGTGAGTGTTTGTGTGTGTGTGAGAGTGTTTGTGTGTATGTGTATAAGTAAGCATCTCCCTTACCATTTGTGTGCCCGCTTTCTCGCTTTGACTTGCTTGATTTGGACTAGGTGCTGTCCTAAACTGGTGTTTTGACACTTTTTTTTGTCATTTACTTGTGTTCGTCACATATGACTTTATAAATAGTATGCTACCTGTATATTCTCTAGAATTAGTGTACTTCTCTATGTTGCTGTATTTGTAATAATTTTTGTGAATTACCATAAATTGAAATGTGATAACTTGAGGGATGCTGTATAGATCGTAGCATTCCACTTGTATTTTCAGCAGTATCTCTGATGCATGTATGTTTCATTTTCATTCAGTTTTCTTGTAAAATATAGCCTTTGTATTTACATTACAGTTGCATTAAACTAGGAGACTATGGTCATGTCCAGTTAATGCCCATTTCTGTAATAATTACTATGGCAGTCTACCTAATCCTAACCTTATCCAAGTAATCTATCACTTTGTCAAATATTTTTTTGTTTGGTTGTTTTTATGTTGTTGTTTGTTTGGGTTTTTTTTTATGGAGAACAGCAAAATGTTAGTTTTCCTATCTTTGTAAAGATAATTGGTCATCAGCGTGTAGGAAAACACCTAGCGACACCAAATCAACAAAATGACCTACCAAGTGAAGTAGATTAGAAGTTTTAAAATGGGACAAACAGTTGACAATGCAAGCGAAACCCCTAATCCAAGCTCTAAAGGTGTTGTAAGAAATCTCATACTTGCCACTTGCCTGGGCAGCTCTCACAGCTCTCATTTATTTGTTTATTCATCTCCCAAAAGGCATGTTTTCCAATCCCGATACCACCTGGGCATAATGTGAGGAATAGCTGTAAGAGATCCTTGCTGTGCTTGCGTGAACTGTGAATAAACAAGTTTGGCAACCGAAGTTTACCAGTGACTGCACTATTTGCAGACATTGCATTAACCTGCAAAATCTACTTACTAATTAGAAACATACTTCCACAACACAAATATATTTAAAACAATGCACATGCTTAATATTCACATTCTATTAAGAAAATAAGTCCTTTTTAAAGTTACTTTGCACTCAGAAGCATGTCATCTCACAAAACAACTGAATAAACAAGTAGGCCATAGCAGGAAATTGGAAACTCATGAAGTTACCTGAGAGGAGTCTGGTGAAGAGAATCAAATGGTGAGGAAGTAATGTAATAAATAAAAGACAATCACACTGAATTTAATGAATTGCCTGAAGGACACCTGAAGGGTGCTTCTCTGCTATCCTGGTAAGCAGATTAGCACCTCTTATGGAGTCCAATTTCAAGTCAACTCTTGATGCATCTCAGTGTCCACGAGGTTATTCAGAAAAGTTGACTGAAATAAAACTGAAGAATTAAACTAAAGATTCAGACACAGAAAAAATAAGGCAAAGCTCAAAATAAGCCACTAAACTTAATCCTTAACACTTTCAGAGCAATAGAAATAGAATAAAACATTAGCACTTTCACCCCCAATAGAGAGGTCTGTAATTTTTATTGTTACACTAATCCTGAAAATCACGTTGTATGATTTTTTAATTATTAAATTACATTTTATTGCATGAAATAAGTATTTCATACAATAAAAAAATAACGTATTATCTGGTACAGAAACTTTTGTTTGCAGTTACAGAGATCAGACGTTTCCTTTAGTTCTTGAGCAAGTTTGCACACATTGCAGCAGGGATTTTGGACCACTCCTCCATACAGATCTTCTCCAGATCTTTCAGGTTCCGTGACTGTCACTGGGCAACATGGGCTCCCTTCAAAGATTTTCTTTTGGGTTCAGGTCTGGAGACCTCCACTCTGAATGCTACTTCAGGACCTTGAAATGAGATCTTCTTACAAAGCCACTTCTTAGTTGCCCTGACTATGTGTTTCAGGTTATGGTCATGTTGGAAGATCCAGCCACAACCATCTTCAATGCTGTTACTGAGGGAAGGAGGTTGTTGGCACAAATCTCATGATTCATGAACCCGTCCATCCTCCCATCCCCCTTTGCAGAAAAGCACCCTCAAAGTATAATGTTTCCACCCCCATGCTTCATGTTTGGGACGTTCTTGGGGTTGTACTCTTTCTTCTTCCTCCAAAAATGGCAAGTGGAGTTCATAACAATAAGCTCTATTTTGGTCTTATCTGACCACATTAAATTCTCCCATGCCTCCTCTGGATCATCCAGATGGTCACTGGCAAACGGACCTGGATATTTGTGACTGTGGTAGCCTAGTGATTAAGGTACTGGACTATGGACCAGAAGGTCCAGGGTTCAAATCCCACCACTGCCACAGTTGGGCCCTTGAGCAAGGTCCTTAACCCACAATTGCTTGGATTGTAAGACAGTATGAATTGTAAGTCGCTCTGGATAACGGCGTCTGCTAAATGCTGTAAGTGTAAGTGTAAGATGACCTGCTGAAGTTTAAACGAAATGTGTATTACATGAATGTAAACATGTCATGGTTGCTGATCAGCTGGGATTTTCACATACAGCCATCAAAATGGTTTATAAAGAGTGGTTTGAAATAGAGAAAATATCCAGCGAGGATCAGTTCTATGGGTGAACATGCTTTGCTGTCGTCAGAGGAGTACGACCAGACTTGTTTGAGTAAAGAATAAGGCAACAGTAACTCAAATAATTGCTAATTACAACTGAGAACGCAGAAGAGCATCTCTAAATATGCAACACATCACACCTTGAAGCAGAAACAACAATAGACTTCTGTCAGTGAAGAACAGGCAACTGAGGTTACAATTTGGGGCTCACCAATATTGGCCAAGAGAAGATTGGAAAAACATTGCCTGGTCTGACGAGTCTCCATTTCTGCGGTGACATTCAGATGGCAGGATAAGAATATATTATAAAATATATTTCTAATAAAATTTTAAAATAAAAGCATGGCTTCATCCTGCCTTGTATCAGTGGTTCAGGCTAGTGGTGTAATGGTGTGGGCGATATTTTCTTGGCAAACGTTGAGCACCACTGAGCATCATTAAAACATGAGACAGTCATTTTGGACCAAAATCTCTGGGAAATGTTTACAGCACCTTGTTGAATCTATGACATGAAGAATTAGAGCAGTAAAGAAGGCAAAAATGTAAAAAGGCAAAAAATCTGGTACTGTAAATAATAAAGTGACCTGCGAGTGTGTCAGGATTCGTGTCGCGATCATTTATTGTTGCCGTGTCTCGCCACGTATGTTCCCCACGTGGCGTCCCGTTTGTATGCGCGGCTCATGTGTTAATGGTATGCACCTGCGTCTCGTTGCCCGAGCGCAGGTGTCGTTTATTTAAGACCGACGCTCACTTCCGTGGGCGCCGGTCAATTGTTAAGCTTTGCGTCCGTGTCTCCGTGTTTTATCTGTTTGATGTACATCATTGTTGTGTGTGCCTCAGTCCTGCCGGCACCCCCCCTCGTCGTCCTCGCCTTGGGGCTTCTCCCTG
>JAUZSU010175790.1:0-12853 GCA_034780255.1 Parotocinclus maculicauda | reverse complement strand
TCTCTCTCTCTCTCTCTCTTACCCACACACACACACACACACACACACATATACACACATACACACACACACAAACAGGTAAATGTGTGGGTTTCCTTGACAGGATGTTGACACTGGTAAAATGTTGCTTTCTTTAACAATTTTTAAACGCTCTCTTCCGATCCTCGAAATCTGCTGTCTCAATTGGTGAATAATTAAAGCATTAACTATTCAATGGCATTCAAAATATTCAAGCAGGGAATGAACCGACATCCAAATAAAAAAAATAAAAAACATGTACAAGCACAAACATGCACCCAGAGCAACAGCTAGCCTTAGAAACAAAGAGCAGCTAGCATTCTAATTTTGCTGTTCCTGACTAAAACCACATGCTGATAAAGCCTCTCTGCTTTCCACTTCTGCTCCATCTATCCACCTCAACCACATGCTGATACACACAAAAAGCCTTCACATTTCTCTTTTTCTGCACTCATTCCTTATCTCAACCCTTTTTGTCTTTGTCGGTCATGCTATCTCTCATTGCTAACCACTTGCAGAAGAAGGAACACATAGACTCACCAGCTGAAGAACACGCAAGTGAAACTAACGATAGGCATGCTGTATCAGATAGGAAATCAAACGAGAAATCGAAATTGGCTTCCAAATTCTCCAACGTGCATAATGCAATTTTGTTGAAAAAGCATTTTTTACAATGACTAAATGCATTTTATTACCAGCTCATAAAGAAGGTCGACTTGATTTTCTGAATGTTTTCATATAGATATTAAAGCAATGTATTTGACCGTACACACGGAGAGATGCCTTCATAGTAGCTGATATATTTTTACGTACCTTAAACTTGTAAACAATCCTTGTCAGTAAGGAAATACGGGGTGGAATCAGAACATCTATAACATACTGTCTACTGTTTTTAAAGCAGTGTCACGGAAATAAGGATCGCTTACTGTAATTGATCGATTGTATCACTGTGCTCATTTACAAAAACAGTGATATGATCACATTTTTGTAACCGTAAGTCTGATGTAAACTTTGATAGCTTACAGCTGCAATAACATGCTTTGTAATAACCTGGATTTCTGCATGAATTATTCATGAATTGTTTTGCAAGTTATCACACACAGTAACTTATACTTTACTATTGTACTTTACTATCTGACTAACTGAATTGTACTGCAAGGAGTATGTGGGGAAAATGGTTTGTCCAAGAGCCAGTCCTTTTGCTTAATGAGGTAAAGATAAAAGGTTTGGAGACGAGTGTGGTCCTTTCCAAAGACTCCTACAAATCAGAACACTGATTTTCTCATTCTTCAAATTTTTCAAAATTGTTGGTGCATGCCATGTCACAATTAGAAAAATCAGAGAACCATAGAGAAATATGGACTTGCATGAAACTGAAAAGGATACTGCTTTACTAAAATTTTGATAAAACCCACAATTAGAAAAACTGTCTAGAGATGGAGGAACTCTCAAAGTATTTTTCCTTGGAAAGAGCTTGGAAGAGAGCAATAACAGTTGTTCGAGTACAATATGTAATGACAAAAGAGGTGATATATGATCACACCATTGAGATGCTCAACTGAGATGTAATCAAAAGACTTCAAGCAAGAAATTGCAGAACAGTCTGCAGCTTCAGAAGCATTATGGCTACAAATAAGGCTGTACTTACCAACAAATACAAAGGTTTACTTACCTTTTCAGCCTTTACTGTTATCATCACATTGGCTGTATCATTTCAATAATGTCATAGTGTGAATGGTTATAGAGAAAATCTGATAACGTTAAGTGTTCATACAAGAAGTTCAGTACTTCTGATTGCATGTGTTTTGCTGTATTATTGCTGTTCAAAAGTCTGTTTTTGAAACAGTAACTGTATTATCATCTCTAGGATTTACTGATTTGGACTAAAGCAGATATGATTTCTATACAAAAGCAATGCTTATAACTAAAACCATATAATAATTCCACATAACTATCCTTATTTGGTAGTGTAATATTGTAAATGTGTGTGGTCAGACTGAAGTAGCTTTGCCTAAATAAAATCAGCATATTTTCCAACATAATTTTTAACCAACATACATTGCTAAAATATGAAACTGATGGGAAAGTGATATAAAGAAATACATGTTGCAAGAGGTATCAGAAGGATGCATTAAATGTGAAATATAACGTAGTCCGATATCATTATCCAGTTGGTGTGCATTAAAACGTGGCAAAGACGATGAACAATCCCACATACACTCTTTTTATATATTACATATCTTTATTGATGTGGAATACTACAGAAATAGAAAAATCACCCAGCAAATGCTCCTGTATGAAAATAAAGGGAGAGTGTTTCTATTGTTTTTCAGAAACATCATCATATTTTGCATATTAAACACTTTCAATTATCAGGGGTCTACTACCAGTTGAAAACAAAAAAAAAACACAAACAAATTAAAAGTAATTATACTGCTCACAAAAAATTGGGGTATACTTCTAAATGAAATAACCCCTTAATAAAATATCCCCTAAATGTTGTGGTCCGTGTACGTCAATACAAAGTGAATTAGTTAACTTATTGTCTAAACCGCTAATATTTAATCAACCATTAATATGCTTAATAACAACACACATACGTGCACACACACACACACACACACACACACACACATACACACAAATAAATCCAAAATTAATTAATTAATCCAAAATTAATTAATAAATGTCATCTAACTGACTGAGCATCTTTCCAGTTAAAAACAACTGATAAGATGAAAAGTTGCTCAACTGGATTTTCCAATTAGGCTTTATCCAAAATCACGCACAGCATCCTCTTATAAACTTTAGTTCTTAAAAATGACGTTATTTTATCAACGTATTTTTGATTCCAAAACTGAACACAGTACACAGTGCTGTGCACGGTTCTACAAACAAAACTACGGAATATAAATTATTTACCACATAATGCAATTAATTTAAAGAAAATAATATGCTGCAATTAAAATATCTCATTAATCAGGCTACTGGAACATTACTGCTTAATGGTCATAAAGGTCTGTGCATATTCACTTTGTGTTATTACAAGGGAAACAGAGAAAATACCAGCCAGAGTATGAGATAAAGATAATTAGCAGTGATTTTTTATTTTTCTTTTTTTTCCAATTCAAATAAATATATGAATACCAGTCACAAAGGTTAGCGATATGTAAAAATAATATATTGTATATATAATATTGTATTAATAATACAAAAGAACAGCGACTTTTTATGGATTACCAAAATAAATACATGATCAGTTTTTGAGGAACAAATTAATTATGAAGAAAAGTTGGTGATGTAAAATTGCATAAAACTAAAATGTACATGCACACCTGTGCACATATCCCTGTTAAAAACACACATACACATTTGGCACTGAACGGGTGACCACAGTAACAAAGCAGTTTTGCAGCTGGTAAAGTTCCCTCTGACAGAGCGTTCCTAATGTGTGAAATACGAATCTAGTGCAGTGCAATGGTGTCGCTCTGCACATCCTAATTACATTTCATTACACGCCTAGTACTGTGAGTACTTTATTTTATGTAATTTATTTGCCTCAGTATCTATTTGCTTTTTCTCCTTCATAATGAAACGTACTCAAACATAAATGTTCTGTTCCTGTTTTCACAATGTTACACCACTTAATGCTAATAAATCCTTTACACGCAGCTTAATGCAGAATGGACTGTACGATTCTGCATAATTTGTTTCTAGAAATTGTTTGAAAGTAGGGTTTTAATGTGTTTAAGACAGATCATTGAGATTACAATTTTTTTTTGTTGTAACACAGACTAAGACTGATGTAAAACTGATTTAAACATTTAAATGAACATAAACGTGGCTAAACATCTAAATAATTTAATAAACGTCTTTAACGCTGCAAAGGTCAGCATTCTGCTGTATTGTTTAGGGAGAACTATTGCATTTTTAGATTTGATATTTGATTTAATTGAAAAAACTTTTTAAAATCTTTCAATCTTTCCAAACATGTTAAACTACACTGACACTAAATGTAAAACATACAAATAGTATTTGGATGGCCACAGTCAGGGATCAGGACATTACATTATTTTCTGCACTAATATACCATGACTGTACATCTTTAGATTTACTGCTTTTGGATTAAATATAATTTTGCCATGTGTGAAAAGTGTGGGCATAAGGGGAAAATGTCATCTTTAAACCAAGCCGATGACAGCCAAGACAAATGTCATCGCGGGCAGGCAGCCTTGGGCCCCGAAAAGGCATATTCATATTGAATAGGCACAAACAAGCTAATAAAATTACCACCAAAACAAAGAACTTAATGCTTCAGCCTAAAATTCAGCCAAAACTCATGTATTTCATTTAATCATATGTATGAAAGTGATGATGATGCTATTTGTGAGGTGAACTTCAGAACTGCTTAAAATATATACTATTAAACTTAATATATTAATACTTTGGATAGTATTAATACTCTAGTCTCTGAATGACACTGATATCACTATGCTGTGAAAAAAAATGTGAGGCATTAATGTTGCATTTCCCAAAACCGCAGTCAAACAATTCAGTCCAGCTTTTTGGATACTGGTGATACTGGGGCATACTGGTTAATATTGGGGCACGGAACCACATATGTTAAATGTTAATCTGCATTAAATATACATACATGACATGGCATTACAAAATTTACAGATGTGCTGTATATTTGCAATGGCAAAATTTTCTAAAGCTAAGCTATAAAGAAATATTTCAAACTGAACTTTACTCACTCCGACGCAAAAACATTTTGACAGATTTTCTACCTAATGTGATTTAATCTGAATCACATATATTGCATGCAACTCTTATTTACCACTGGGTAAAAGCAAGGGTACTTTCCACCATGGACACCCCTGAGATTTTAGCATTTATTTCAAAGAGAGAACATAGAGTGACTCCTGAGTTTCTGAACCGAGGATGAAGGCAGGCAAGAACTATGTTGTGGCATTTTTAATGTACAGGTATGTGTCAGAAAAGAAATGAAATCCCCTTTTTGTTCAGTTGACTAAGAGAAGCTTCGATCCCACACCCACAGGAACACTCAAAACATTTTTAAGATTTCTAGCTTTATGAGTCCAAACGTTCTACAAAACACAAAGGATCAAGAGGAAAAAAATCTTGCAGGAAGATCACTTTTGGTACATTGCAAAGGTTAAAGCATTCTTTGTGATGTTCCTGCAAGTTACATTTGCACTGCACTCATCCTACACAAACTTATATTATTACACACATTAAGGGCCCTTTATTGTCTCTAAGAAAAGACTGGGAAGAGTACTTTTGTTCCATTGATTTTGTTCCATTTGATTAGTTTGCACTTGGTGTAAAATGCATTTGGTGTTCAAAATCTAACAATCAAAGCATAAACATGTCTGTTCAGTAGAGTAAATTAACCCTGTGCAAGGCGTTTCAAATTTTACTGCTCAATTTTACTGAACTGTCTTACAAATGTTCAGATCCGAGCCAAAATGCCGGCATTCCCTGCACACATCTAACACTATAATATCTGTAAGGCATAAGATCAGTTTGATACTAACTTCTAAACGTGACACAAATAAATAAATTACTGTTTAGACATTCAACATGACTTTTTTAAAAGTATGCTATATTCCGGAGAGACATGGTAAAATCAACGGTAAGAGATAGTAATACATTTTGTTGTTATGTAAACAAACTTCTCTAGCACATCCATCGCTTTTACCCGCACATATACACAAAACACCAGTTCCTACCTCTCATCATCTTCACGTTATACAAGAACTTCACTGGCGAAGCTTTTTTTTCTCTAAAATAGTAAATATGGCTCTCTCTCTTTCACTATCTGACTCCGTGATGATACTGTTAAAGTGTGGGAGATCAGAGAGAGATTAGATGGTTTACTCTTGACGTGTGCGCGTGTGGCACATGTGTGTATTTCTCTTTTGCTAGTGACAGAAGGAGAGGGCCTGTCCCTTTCATGCAAAGTAACTGTACAGGCTCACTCTCTCTTGCTCTCTCTCTCGCTCACCATTTACCTAATACCCCTCATATTTCCTCTGATAAGATGTACTTACATGAATATCAAATGCATTTTTGTGTAAGGGACTCTTTTGTGACACCGTGTTTATAAATCCAGATGGTGCACAACAGGTACTAAAACATCGCAGTCAACATCTTAACTTTCATGCAATATCTATCGAGTAAAGCCCAACTCTAAACTCAAACTCAAATTGATTAATTCTGATCTTACACTAGATTATGTTGAAAAAATTCTGAAAGGATATTTAAAAGAATAAAGTCTGAAACCCACATACATCTACAAAGTTTCCGTTGCAGACGAGCAACATACTACAATTTTTCCATAGAAATGGGGATCTTCACATGGTTACTAATTGCAAGACCCAAACTACATTCCTTTGAGCTTATTTCCAATCATGCTGTTGGAAAAAAAACCTTAGATTTCATATGGATGCTACAAGATTGCTACAATATTCCTACACAGGAAACAGTCATAAAACAGAATTCATTCACGGTCCACTGTTTACATTCACCTCGTTGCTCCATCTTGTAGCTGTACAATTTGTGTTGTTCATTTTGGTAGGTTACACTAGGGTGGTTCAAATCTCCAGCAGCACTGCTGTGTCTGATGCCAGCACAACACACACAAATAGTACCTGAATAGTACTGTGGTGGTCCTGTGATGGTCCTGACCATTAAATAACAGTGTAAAAGTGACTAACAAAGTATGTAGAAAAACAGATGGAACACGGTCTGTATTCGTAGAACTACACTGTACAGTGACCACTAAAACATCAATAAAGAATAAGCTGAATATAAACAGAAAAATATAGGATGCCAAAATTCAAATATCAAAAAACACTATTTTAATGTTTCTTAAAATATGTATCTTAGAATCCCACCAAATGGGTGCCATTTCTGTTTCTGGGACAGTATTTGTTACCTGTCCCTTATCTCTAACATCACACTTTACAATGAACTATAATTATTCAAATCCTTCAGAAATCTTTTGATTTGTGCATTGTTTTGTCACTACATATCAGATATATGCCTTATATATATAGTTCCATAAATA
Source organism: Parotocinclus maculicauda (assembly GCA_034780255.1). Lineage (NCBI taxonomy): Eukaryota > Metazoa > Chordata > Actinopteri > Siluriformes > Loricariidae > Parotocinclus > Parotocinclus maculicauda. The sequence goes on along the minus strand of JAUZSU010175790.1, from coordinate 5,739 downwards.
TATCCATAATATTTTACCCTTAAAGTATACATTTTAGTCATGGCTCCAGGTTTTTTACTCCTGTTACCCTAATATATTCCCATATATTTCCAAAGTCGCATGTTCAAGTTATATCATCTGGATCCGCTGAAGACCATGGGGAGACCAAAGATATGTTCTCTCTTATTTTGTTCTGTGTATTGGATAATATTGTAACTATGACTGAGGAGGTCAATCTCAACTTACTATCCTGTTTCTGACATTATTTTAGATGTTATGTGTTTATTGTAAAAATACATATTTTTGGTAAATCATTAGAATTTGCTCAGTGTCCTAAAGCTGTTATTATGGATGACATATGGCTACCTTTATGTGTATTTTCTAATTCAGTGCTGAAAACACAATCTTGGTACCCATATAAAAATGTAAGAGCAATGGGACTAATCACAAACAAATAAAATAAAGTTGCCTGACACCATTTCGACGCACAATCTCATAATTTAATTCAAACTTTAAAAATAATCTGCAACTGTGACATTTCTGGAAAATTGTGTATTGTAAGGGAGACATAACTTGATTCTATACACACAGTCCCAATCACTCATTAATGTGCCTTTTTTTACACTGCACACGTCCAAACGTCACATCCCAAACCATGAGTATTAATATAGGGTTTGCATAAGAGCCACCACTCTACACTGAACACACTGAATAGACAATTAGTCAGGTTATAGCTCTAATGAGGCACTGACAAGTTTTATGGTACAAGTGTAGGTTCTTTTGGCTGCTTGACTAATTACTACAGATAATGGGATTCCCTTGGGCCAGAGTTCAACAGTCCTGTTATTAACACACTTCAGCCACTATTTGGCATTGGGCTAGGTGATTTTTTATCAATTCATGTAGTTGACGACCAGCCCTTGGTCTCGTTGCAGTCAGTGGAACAGTTATTTCCTTTTATATGTGTATCAACAAAACATAACATATTTCTAGTTATATGGCTGTGTAGTGTAGACTTTGTACCAAGGTACAACAGTATTAATTGTCAATGATTAATGTCTAATCGTACACTATAAAAACAAGAGTCAGAGGACACTCAAAAAGCTACATCCAAAACATGGGTTTTACATTTGCTGCTATAAAAAAACATTTGACAATAAGCCCTGACTTTTGGCATACTAGTGCATTTTCATGATGTCTGATGGAGTTGAGGTCAAGATTCTGTGCAAGACAGTCAAGTTTTCAATCAAAGTTCCAATCATCAATGGACTTTGTTTAAAGACAGCAGGGCAGAAAGTTAATGAGCTGACTTATCAGAAGTGGAAACCTATAAATGTGTCATGTCGAGAGTCACTGGGGTATCAGTACAACCCATTTTACTGCCATTCTCTGTCTGTGGAGAACCCAGACATACAATTTATATTAATAATGTGTTACAGGTGAATGGTGAATAAACTCAACAGTTAGCGGCAATGTACGAAAACCTTTGTTTATAGTGTACGTATGCAAGCTATTGTGGCACTTGCATCAAAGAGTTAAAGGAAAAGGCAAATAAACATGTGAAACTGCACAGGACTGCATTCGAAGAGAACAGCTTACATGGTGTGCAGGTGTAATAAAGGCCCGCGCAACTTCTGAACGGCAACCTCACCGAAATACACTAAGATGTTATCTAACTTCAGGTGGTGCGCACACCCTTAGTTCTCAGTGACAGAGAGGGTACTACAGTAGTCTGTATGTACTTTAGAGGGAAACAATGCCATGTCTACACATGTTTAAACACACAGCTCCTGTGGCTGTGAGTATAAATATATTTTGAGGCAGTATGTGCTTAACAGGTGTAGCTGTGTATTGCACTGCTACACTGCTGCATTCCCATCTCCCTAACCACCTTTAAAGACTCACTCACTCCATGGGCAAAAGTGCACATCTGTGTATCACACACGTGCGCACACACACGCGCACGCGCACACACACACACACACACACACACGATTATCTTCTAATCACTGTAGGGACTTTCCATTAACTTCATATTATAGTAGCTAATTATTGCTAAGCCTCCTCAAATTCCTATCCTTCTGTAGTCTAAAGCAAATAATTATGTTTTTTCAAAATTGTGTTTTGTTTAAATGAATTTAATTTACTTTAAATTTTAATTCTAAAAACTGGTAAGAAATAATTAAGACGTTAATAATGCAAGCACCTTTAGTAATGATAATTTTCGCTCCCATAACTTATATTATAGTGCTTTTGTTATTAATTATGTTGTCAATTATAAACCCCAAGTTCACAGAGATTATTCTAACTGGTATTACAGCTAATGCCCCTGTGCAAAAACAAAAGCCTGTCTTGGTTAATTCTGATTGTAGATTGTCAAGAGTTATCTTATGCGACAATATGCTCTAGCAGTGTTTCATTGCCAGGTGTCGTTGACTAAAGTCTATGAAATACCTAAGTCCTATCTGTTTTGGTATGATTCTCTAACTATTGCAGAAACAGTACTAAATGATTCATATCATTCATGGCATGTTTCATATTTGTTAATTATACACACAAGAAAATATAATTACATGTTTAATTTTCAATAATATACTGTACAATATAAGAAAATGTGTTACAAAAGTCCTGTTATATGTAATAAGCTCAAGACACTCAGTGTCTAATTCTCAATTATATCACATACAGTACTGGTTAAATGTTTAGGCACCCTCTATTTGATGGGTTTTTAACTCATTGTGCAGTTTAATGTCTCACTGTACCTTGAAAAAAACACTCAACAAACAAACAATGTGTTAAAAAACATTTTGTGTTAAAAAACATTTTGTGTTAAACAAAATTGAATATACATTTTCAATCAAAATGGCCACCGGATTGTAAAACTACTAGTCAAACACTATCAAGGCATTCCAGAAATCATATCAGTTGCTAAGTTCTTTCCAACACTGTTACAGAACCTTTTTGCACTTGTAGGTTTCTGTTCTTTCACCCTTCACTCAAACCAACTTGACAGAGTTTAAGTCTGGTCATGATAAGCTCAGTCTTGTTTTTTTAGCTCTGACATAGTCTGACCAACTTGGAGTGGCGCTTTGGTGAGCCCTCAGGGTGCCTTTGGTGTATTGGTTAGAAACACATTACCTGTAGTGCAACGTGGACCAAATACAGTCCTAGCAGGTGTAGTTGCAACATAGTCTATTTCAGCACTGCTTTGATACAGATAACATGGATAACAACTCCTACATGTATATAATTTCTCTGTTATTGGTAGCAACAACTGTTTTATTCACATAAAATTATCCTCCACAAGAACACAAAACTTAAATAAAAGGAAGTGGGTTGGCCCAAGGCTATAAAAATAGCTAATTGCCTAAAATGCTCATATCTACAGTTGGGGCGATAACTAAAAAGTTCCAATCAACCGAAACTGTAACACACTTGTCTGAATGGTTATTTGGCCTGGACAAATCCCCATTGTTTGCAGTGTAAAAAATGCTCCAAATCCCCAAGGATTACTACTGGAAAGTTACCAAAAAGGGTCAGCAATTCTCTAGATTAACAGTATATTCTCCAGTCACCAGATGATTCGGAAGGCTTGCCAGAAAGAAAAAAAGAGAACAGCAAATTCTTTTAGTTAAAAGCTAAAGAGGACAGTGCACAAAAGAGGACCACAGATCTTAATGAGTGGCAAACATTCTGTAAAGCGTGATGTCTCAAATTCCCTGCTCTGTTTTACAAGGTATTAAATGCAAGTAAAAATACTTGTGGCACTTGTTTTTTTTATTATAATTAATAATAATAATAATAATTTCTTAATTCTTGTCAGACTACTTTTTAACATTTAAATCTGAATTTTCTTTTTGTGAGATTACGCTAATTCCCAAATAACTACTTTTAAGCATCTTTACCAGGGTGCCAATAATTGTTGAGAGAACTGTACATAGCATATGGAGAGCCACTGTCATATAGCCTAATTATGTTCTCTGTCTATATTGAATATTAACACATATTTAACACCAAGCCCAGTACATGTATTACTCATCTGATGTGAAAATACCCTGCCTCTGCCAGACATGTGTACTTTACACATTTATTATTTCCATTTTTAATTTAGGCATTTTTTATTAATTTATTATCATGCATCTTACGTTTAAACATTACAGACCTAGGGATAAGTGTAAGATTTAAAAAAATACATGTAAAATCTCGATCAGAAATCTATGTTTTCCGATATTTAAAATGTTTTATTTTGCAGAGATATTATGAAACATTTTTATCAAGTTGAGAGACGTAATACATGGGAAAAGAAACATCAGAATGTGTACTTACTCAAATGGGTCTTCTTTGATACTGAATTTCCTAAACAGACAAAAAAGCCAAATGAGAATTAGAAGAGGTATTTTACATTTTCCCATAAAAAGTGTTTCTACACACAGGATAATTGTACCATTGTACTTTTTAATAGTATTTTAAAGTTGTATTTATGGAGGTAAATACTTTTAAAGCTAAATAGCCAGGCGCGAATGCAGTAAATATAAAAGTAAGTCAGTCTTCTTAAAAACAAGGATTTTTGTTCCGAAATGAATGTAATGAAATTTAATAAAAGAGGTTCAGGTTAAGTAAACAAACTAAGAAAACTTAATTTGTCACATGATAAGCCCTATCAGTGGAGGAGTTTGTTAAAAAAACAGCAAATTATTCATGTTTTCAGCTCTTACGGCTATTCAGTGATGTTATGTAATACAGACTGAGATTCAGCATATTTGTACAAATAGTACTTGCTTTCTTACCCTGGGAAAATAGACATAAACGTTAAAAATCAAAGGTGAACCCTTTCTCTTTTCCACGCAAACAGGCGCACACCTAATTTGAGGTAAACTGAGAGAGTAACACCCCCCACCCCCACAACCCACGCACACATATGCTGTCGTTTGACCACACTTTGAGTATGTTGAGATTTGATGCTAGGTCGGCCGTTTCCAAAGTATATTTTTAGTTCAAAGTTTGCATGTCTGAAAACACAGGCTAGGCAAGATAACAATCACTGGGCAGTGATGTGCATAACACACATTCTCTTTTTCTCTCTCATACACTGTCTCACACTGTGTCTTTGAAGGGTGATGTGGCTTTTTCAGAAAAAAAATGCCTATGTAGCGGAATACACACAAATAGGTGAGCAGCAAGATGCATTCGGAAAGTAACTCAGAGAAGAGTTTATTTCACATCATACTGTTATTATGCATATAACAGGTTTACGGAATAACTGACTTACTATAACACATAAATATCCCAAGATGCTATATTTATTTGGACTTTTCCCCTTCACATCATTGTACATACACATTTTACAAACCTAAGAAGGATGCATGGAGTCATGTAAGACAGCCAGCATTTACAATTGTTTGCATATGCTCATTTTAGCTACAGATCAAGCGGGTTATTTTTTTTAATCAAGGGCTTCCCTGTAGTATCAAGCCAAGGTGAACTAAGGCAAAATGGAAACGCATCTAAATTCTGGTTGGATAATGTAGGCTTTAGTATATGTTTAAAGGCTCACAAACAGGTAGATGGAACACATATACTATATAGTATATTTTTGTGAACAGTGATATATACACAAACACACACACCGTTCACAAAAAACAGAGGATATTTCATGTTGAAGTATCGCCTAATTTTTGTGAACTGTTTATATATATATATATATATATATATATATATATATATATATATCTATATATACACACACAAATAAAAAATTGA